>OY998242.1:65819366-65935741 GCA_963922005.1 Cornus suecica | reverse complement strand
CTGATAATTTGATTAGAGAAGTACTTGTACAAATGTGGATTATCCCAAATATAAAATTTGACTTGGTTGAAGAATCGATCTTTCTCATTCTTAGACCATCCTTTTGGGATTCGACATGTGGCTTTATAATTGACAATGTCAGCATACCACGGTATTTGTTCCACCACAGCCACACTGAACAGATGTTCATCTGGGAAAGAATCCTTAAGAGGAGAAAGTTCTTTTGTGGATTCGACAATAATCCTTCACAAATGATCCGCAACAACATTCTCTGAACCCTTCTTGTCTTTGATTTCTAGGTCGAATTCTTCAAACAATAGAATCCACCAAATCAGTCAAGGCTTAGAGTCTTTCTTCGTTAATAAATGCCTCAGAGCGGGATGATCCGAGTAAACGACAACCTTGGTGCCTAATAAATATGATCAAAATTTATCCAAGGCGAAGACAACTGCCAGCATCTCCTTCTCAGTAGTTGTGTAGTTCATCTAAGCTTCATTCAAAGTCCTACTGGTATAATAAATAGCATACGACAACTTAACTTTTCTCTAACCCAACATAGCTCATATGGCATAGTCAGAAGCATCGCATCTGAGCTCAAATGGTAGAGACCAGTCCGGCGGATGAATAATCGGGGCTGATGATAGTTGAGCACGCAACTCCTCAAAGGCTTGAAGGCATTCTTCGTCAAAGATAAATGTCACATTCTTAGCTAACAAGTTGCATACTGGCCGGACGATTTTTCTGAAATCTTTGATAAACCCTCTGTAAAACCCGACATGGCCGAAAAAAGAGCGTATTTGCTTAACAGATACTGGACGTTGCAGTATTGAAATTAATTCAACTTTTGCTCTATCAACCTCTATCCCCCACTTTGATACAATATGGCCCAGTACTATCCCCTCTTAAACCATGATGTGAGTCACTAAAACACCCTAGAGGGGGGGTGAATAGGGTTTTAAAAATAATTTCTAACTTCTTTTTATTCTTACTTGAACATGCAACAAGGTTCAATATTAATTTACAAGGTAAAATATGCAATGAATAATTTCACTTAAATTCAACAAGCTATTTACCACAATATAAATTAAGCATGCATGAACATAAAGTAAGGAGATAGAGATAGAGATATTGAAACCGTGATTTTTACGAGGTTCGGTAACTCCAACTCCTCGGCTCAAAGAATCCCCTTCCTTGAGACTTTCCCGATCCTCACACTATGGCTCTTCCTTCAATAGGTGGAATAGCAAAACCTTTACAAAAGAGCTAACTAGCTCTTCACACAATCAAGAGAACAATCCTCCCTTGATACAATGGGCTTCAGTCACCCAAGATCATAAATTTGTGTATGCAATCAATATATCACTCAAGAAACAAAAACACTCAAAACCCTAAGGTTTTTATGGAAGAAAGATCAATATAAGCTCAAGTGTTTTTAGGTGATATTTCAAGAACTTAAGATATATATATTCTCACAATATATTTTCAATAAGAGAATAGGCTCAAGGCTTGAGTTTAAATCGTTAAAATGATAAGAGTGAAAAATGAAATTTTGATCTTTCTTGCTATCAAACGATTTTTCAGAAGATGTTTGAGAGAAAATTAGAGATGAACAATATTTAGAAAATTTCTCACACAATAACCTTAAAGTTTTAATCCATATCTCTTTCTTTATATAGTGTAACACTAGGGTTTGGAGAGTGTATCTCACCCTAGAAAATGTGGAGAGTAGGACCTGAAAATCAACAAGCAAAATCATTTCTTTTTGGGCATAAAATTCTGAAGCACCCAGTCGACTGCCTGACGACACCCAGTCGACTGCCTCCATGCTTAGATATAAAATATTTTTCCCAACGGCTAGGGTCAGTCGACTGCCTCATGCAGTCAAAATGATTTATAGCTCACTGGTTCATCTAGTCGGCTAGGTCCTTAACGGCCAGTCAACTGGGTCACAGTCAGTCGGCTGCCATTTCATGGCCAGTCGACTGGGTGACTCCAAGAATTGTTTTCAAGGTCTGTTTTTTATCCGTTTGAGTTCGTTTGATTTATTACTTGAGCTTATAAGACCAATCAACACATAAGATACCTTGTTACAATATTCTCACCCCGACCTATCTACCCCAGGTCTTGAGTCCAACTTTTGTTCTTTCTTTGATCTTTTTGTCCATCTTCGAGTTTGCGCTTGAGTTTCCTTATCGCTTGTTGCTTTAGCGATCTTCCCGAATCATTTACCTATACTTGCGGAAACACTTACCTCAAAGTCATATTAGTACCAAACACGGTTTTGAATGTTTTGTAAATATCAAAATAAGATTTATTGCTTGAAATAGAATTTCAAAGCCAACACATGAAATGGTTATTTTCCCAACTTAGGATTAGATTCGTCTCTTTACACCTCTTCAGTACCAGTTCTAGATGTTTCAAATAGTCTTCAAAGGTTTTCCCAAAAACTAAAAAATCATCCATAAATACCTCAAGAAATTTCTCTACCATGTCAGAGAAGATAGACATCATACATCGTTGGAATGTTTCTGGCGCATTATATAACCCAAACGGCATCCATCTATAAGGAAACGTGCCATACGGATAAGTAAATGTGGTTTTCTCCTGGTCAACAGGGTCAATTGCCACCTGATTGTAGCCAGAATACCCATCCAGAAAGCAGTAATAGCTCTACCCGGCTAACCTCTCTAGGATTTTATCAATAAATGGTAATGGAAATGATCCTTCCTGGTGTTCAGGTTGAGCTTTCTATAATCAATACACACACGCCACCTAGTGGTCATGCGTTGTAGAATTAGCTCACCTTTTGAGTTTGGTACTACTGTGATGCCCAACTTCTAAGGCACCACCTCAATTGGACTTACCCATGTACTATCGGAAATGGGATAAATAATACCCGCATCTAGTAATTTTACTACTTCTTTCATCACCACCTCTTTCATATTTGGATTTAGCCTTCTTTGCATTTCCCTTGATGATTTTGCATCCTCCTCAATTTGTATGTGATGCATGCAAATCGAGGGGTCTATGCCTTTCAAATAAAAAACACTCCACCCTATTGCCTCTTTGTTCTCACATAAAATTTTGACTAGACTCAATCCTATTTTTCTGTCAATTTTGAAGATATAATCATAGGAAAAGTCTCATCAGGTCCTAAGAAAACATATTTCAGCTTTTCGGGCAATTCCTTGAGTTCCAAGGTAGGAGTAGCTAGAGATGAAATTGGTGGAATATTTGAGACTATCCAGAGTGGTTCAACCGGCTCCCGCCTGGGTTGAGTGTATATTGCAGTCTCCATTGCATCCAACTCTTCATTTTGCAATTTCCAATATGTCTCCCAATCAGTAACTTCCTCATTCGGCCATTCTCTAGTCATAAAGGACTCCAGCTCGTGCCCCTCTAAGATTTGAGTTGCAAAATCTGTTATGATATCATCCAACTCATTGCACTTATTAATCTGAAAACATTCCCCAGATTCAGGTAATAAGTGGCTTCCTTCAAACACATTCATCCTGACCTTCATATTTCAAAATGTCAGATCCATGGCTCTAGTTCTGCAATTGATACATGCATTTTCCATAGCTAAGAATGGTCTCCGAAGTATTACTGGAATGTGCTTCTTTGAATCAAGGATAGGTTCTGTATCCAGGACTATGAAGTCAACCAAGAAATAAAACTTGCCTACTTGAACAATGAAATCTTCAAGTACTCCTCTTGCCTGTTTGATTGATCGATCCACAAATTAAAGTACAACCTCAGTGGGGATGAGCTCACCTAACCCTAGATGTTGGTAGCCTGAATAAGGAAACAAGTTAATACTCGCACCTAAATCAAGAAGAACTCTACTAATTTCCTGGTCATCGATGACACATGGAATAAAGGGAGCACCGGGATCTTTCCTCTTAGGTGGAGTATCGCTTAAAAGCAATGAACTCACTTGCTCAGTCAAGAGTATTTTTGTTGGATTCTTTCCTCTGCTTTTCCTATTCTGAGTGCAAAGATACTTGAAAAACTTAGCATAAGGTGGTATTTGGGCGATTACATCTAAGAGTGGTAAATTGATCTTAATTTTTTGGAATGTATCAAACATATCAGATTCTTTCAGCTTTCCGTACTTGGTTGGATCTCTAGGAAGTTAAAGAAATGGCGTTGCCTCCTCATAACTTGCCCTCTCTGGTTCCTCATGTAGTGTCTGATCAACATTGTCTCCTACTGATGGTTGGTCTGTTTGCACTCTTTCAGCCTCTTTCCTTTCAACTTTTTTCCTCTGCTCTTCTTCCGCTTCCTTCCTTTGTTCTTATTCTGCCTCCCTTCATCTTTGCAACCTTTCCTCATCCTCTACCTCAACTCGACTCTCCACTTCCTTCCCACTTCTCAGAGTCGTGATGGCTTGAACCGACTCATGAGGATTATTAGCAAAAGATCCAAGCTTCAATGCTTGTTATGGCTTAGGGTTGACTATTGGCTAACTTGGTAATTAGCCTGGCTCTCTCACATTCCTCTCATTAGCCATTTGGCCAACCTGCATGTGCAGTTGTACTAAATATTGAGTATGAATGCCTAACTTGTTATGAATGTCCATTATGACCTGCTTTAGTCGATTAGTCTTGAAATCGGGTGAAGGAGTTTGGCTTCTTAGTGGCTGGGCTTGGTAGTTATAGGGTTGCACAACCTGATTATTACTGAATGGCTGAAGCTCTTGGGAATTATTGAATAGTTGTAGAGCTTGGGATTTATTGGATGGATGCAATGCTTGGTTGTTACTAAATCGCTGGAAGGCTTGGGAATTATTATATGTTCTTGGTTTGTAGTTGGGCTGAGAATTTCTGGCCATGATTGTTGGTTTGGAGTAAAATCATTGTTGACTCTGTTGAAACCTCGACTGTTGGTTGTATGATTGTTGTCTTTCTATGAACCTTGGTTGTGAGTTATATGACTGTTGTCTGTTAGTGAATCTTGGTTGTTGATTTGATGATTGCTCTTGTTAGAACTTTGGTTGTGGATTCTCTACATTGGTAGATTTGTAAGACAGGAGTGGGTGATTTCTAGCATTGGAGGTGTATGAATTGGTGAAATTAGCATTATTGGAATAGTTCCACGATGCGTTGGCATCAGCGACCATTATCTCTTGACACTCATATGGGGAATACTCAGCTTCAACTTCAAACATCTCTTTATGAGGGGAATGACTTCACTGCATAAAATTTTCAATTCTCGTTAATTTCTCTCTAAACAATGCCATGGTATCTCTCACATCATGCTCCACAACATACGATTTCTTAGATCTCCTATACCGTTGTCCACCTCTAGACCTCAACTCAGATTGATATTGAATTATGTTTTCACTAATATTATCAAATATCTCCAAAAGTTCTTTAGCTGGCCTGAAGATAAACTCATCTTGTGTAGCTGCATCTATCAAAGTCTTTTGCGCCTCTCCAAGTACTATGTAGAAGTTTTTAGCAATATCTTGATTAGAAAACCTATGATGGGGACACTTATACAAAATTTCACTATACCATTCCCATACATCATGAAAATGCTAATCAGGTAACTGCCTAAAGGTTTTGATTGCATCTTGTGCTTCTGAGGTCTTTCCTATGGGATAATCTTTTTCTATGAATTCTCTCTTAAGGGCTTACCAATCAATTTTAATTTATTTTGCTAATTTGATGTACCATCTCTTAGCTCTCTCTTTTAATAACCAAGGGAATAATCTCACTCGCAAGCCATTTTTGGGTAAATTATCAAACCGAACAGTAGAGGCTACCTCTAGGAAATCATTTATGTGCTGGTATGGGTCCTCTATCCTAAGGCCTGAAAATTTTGGAAGCATATTGATCATGCTTGTCTTGATCTCAAAGTGCTTCACTCCTTCTTCTACTGGAAAATCAACATAGGAATGGTACGCAACGGGCGTGTAATATCCTTTTAGTGATGTCTCTGGTGCCCTTTGTTGGTAGGCTCCTCAGTCAGCCATTGCTTCTTCTTACTGATGATGACGCTCTTTAATAGATCGACGTAAACGATTGAGACTCTTTTCGATCTCAGGATCGTACTAGACTAACGCAGTGCTTAAATAAGAATGGGTCGTTCTATTAGACATACGCTACTCAAACAACTATTTTTTGTTCAAAACAATTTTTTTATTAAATTTGTTTTTGAAATTTTCTAAAATAAAATCTAATCTAAATTAACTACCTCTAAATTACAGAAAATAAAGCAAGAATTAATATGCAAAAATCTAGGTAACTAACACTCACAAAAAGTTCCCGACGCAACTTTAGAAGTTCCGCTCTTCCCTTTTACACTCTTAAGAGTACTTGTAAATCACATAAAAATCTAACTTTAGCTACACCTATAATAACGCAATGGAAATAAATTACTAAAGCTATTGAATAATGCTTAGTCCCCGGTAACGGCGCCAAAAACTTGTTGTGTACGTCAGGTGTATAAAAATATATGGTAAAAAACAACACCTTAACGACTTTAGGTTTTACCCTGCACAAGCGCACATATCAATTGTAGAATACGAAAGCGGCTTGAGTAAGGGACATCGATCCCACAAAGACTGAGATTGTTGACATAAGTACTTCAAAAACACTGAATTATGTTTTTGAAAATTGTTTGTTTTATTAATCGAAAGACAAAATTATCTAATCTTAACTAAATTAACTAAAAAGCAAATCAGTACGGTCTCTTAACTACTACAATCATCATAGTATGGTCAACAATTTCCCCTATTTACAATTAAAAATAATGAAAGAACTACATTACTTGGCTAGGATTTTGCTAGAAAATCCTAGATACCAAGTAAGTTGGCCATAGAAGATGGTGACTGCATCGTTGATGTAGAAATGTTGTCCATAGTCTTCTTCTTTGGATCTCTAGGTTTGAATATGGATCTCAACAGTAACAAATCTGAATGAATGAATAGCCTCCAAAAACTCACGTATGAAGTCTCCAACTCTGATGTATGGTCTTGTATATATAGACAATGGCATAGAGACGCCCTATTTAGTCTTTTCAGACTAAAACTCATGCAAACCCTAACCTCTCATATATATAAGTGTATATACATGTATATAGAGGAGTGGAGTTGCAGGCACGTCTTCCAATTAAGCCGGGGGTGAAACATGAAAAATTCATGAAAAATCACCAAACATTTGCACACCTACGCTTGAAGCATAGGTCCCAAGCGTACCTCCAAACGTAGGTCCAAGCGTAGAAATGTGTTTTCTAGCAACTTTTTCAATCTGGAAGGGTAACAAATAACGTAGGTATTTTGTGGAAAATCACTTTTCTCCATAAATGGACCAAATCGTCCGTCTCAAACCCACAATACTTTTGGCTGAAGATGATGGCTTCTGAAAATGCCATTTTTGCCATCCGGGAGCCATTTTTGTCTCGGACTGCCTCTATGACTCTCCTTTTGGATAGAAAGAACATACTCTTCAGTTAATTCACAAAAGTTAGCTCCATTTCTTCATTAAACTCGTAAAACATGTCTTAAGATGCAAACGCAATAAAAATACCAAATAATGGAATGAAAGAACGTAACAATCATGAGTTAAGGGGACAAAATAACTAATATTTGACACCTATCACACCCCAAACATACATATTTCTAGTCCCTTAGCAATAAACTCAGGAAACTTTTCTTGTGATGATCTTATTAATCTAACTACTCTAACTATTCTAACTAATTTAACCTAATCCTTTGCTTTCGTGAGGGTCAATTTTATGACTAAACAGTGTTTTATGCACTCCCCCTCGACTAAAACATGTTCCCAACAGATAGTCGGTCAATCTTTCATACCAATCCCTAGGAGCTTGCTTTAGCCCATACAGAGCCCTTTTAAACATATACACATGACCAGGATAATGACGATCTTTAAATCCTTTTGGTTGCTCCACAAACACCTCCTCATGAAGAATACAATTCAAGAATGCACTCTTTACATCCATCTGATACAACCTTAGTCCAAGATGGCATGCCATAGCAAATATGATCCGAATAGATTCAAGTCTAGCCACTGGAGCAAAAGTCTCATCCAAGTCTATACCCTCCAACTGAGTATAACCTTGAGCAACAAACCTAGCCTTATTCCTAACAACTGTATCATTTTCTTCTTTTTTATTCTCGAATATCCACTTGGTACCAATGACATTTATCTCTTTTAGTCTAGGCACAAGATACCACACATTTTCTTAACAAACTACTTTAGTTCTTCTTGCATAACATTTATTTATTCACTATCTTAAAGAACTTCTTTGACATTTTTAGATTCCACGGAAGATGTATAACATGCGTACGAGATCTTATTCCTTGCCTTTCTATGGGTCACCATCATCTGATCAACAAATCCTATGACATTATCCAAAGGCTGGTACAACTTTACCCTTGCAGATGGTTCTTTAGAAGGAGTAGCCTCAACATAACAAGTTTGATCATGCGATTCTATAGGACTAGAACTATCATCAGGAACCACATTGTCCTCTTTACCAACATCATAAGAATCATTTCCTAACAAAAAGAATGGCTCACTATCGTCCTCCTCAACAGACAATGGCGACTCATCAACACATGAATCATCAACCACTACATTAGCGGATTCCATCATCGTTTGAGTTCTAAGGTTAAAAACCCTATATGCCTCACCTATCAACGAATACCCAAGAAATATTCATCCTCACTCTTAGACTCGAATTTCCCAATGGACTCTCGATCTCTAAGAATTTAACATTTTGCTCCAAAAACCTTGAAATACTTCACATTTGGTTTCTTGCCATTCCACAGTACATAGGATGTTTTTAAGGTGCTAGGCCTAAGATAGACTCTATCTAAGGTGTAACAAGTTTTGTTCACCGCCTCGGCCTAAAAATACCTAGGAACTTTCCTACCATGCAGCATAACATTAGCCATCTCTTAAAGAACTCTATTCTTCCTCTCAACCACTCCATTTTGTTGTGGAGTATGTGGTACTAAAAATTCATGCTTTATTCCTCTTTCATCATAAAAAGTATCAATCCCTGAATTTTCTGTAATGCCCCGCGTTTTTCTTTCTTTTTTTTGGAATTCTTTTCCAAGTCTTAACATTTTGTGATGTCACTTACTCATGACATCTTATGTATTCTCGGTACGTGTAAATGTTTCACGTTTATGTTTTGGACTTAGCGGGACGACTTCGTGGTATTTCGTTTTTGGCTTCATGGATTTGTGTTTCGTTGACGACTACGTGGGTTCATCATAACGTTTTCTCGTTGATGCTTCGACGATCATGTTTCGTGCTCGAACGTGTTACTTAGTTTATCATAGACGTTTCGGTGTATCATTTATGTGATTATGTGTTTATTTTTATTTTTGGAACTTTTGGAAATGAGGGGTATTCCCGGTATTTCACTTCTGTGTGGACGTTGAGGAATTTTTAGAATATTCCTTTGTGTTTTGGAGTGTTTAGATGTGTCCCGGATTGTTTCGGAGTTTTTCGGTGTCATCTTGGGGGCCTTTAAGCCTTTTCTTGCACTTTGCAGTTTTAGGGCCACCGAGTACTCGAGGTATAACTCTGCAGTTTTCCCAGATTGCCTATATAAGGAAGTCTTAACCTAAAAATATTCCAAATTTTCTCTCTTCTTCTCCAAACTCAGCCTCTTTCTCTCCCACTTGGTTTGTTGCCATCTTTGCCCTATATAATCTATTTGGGCTTGGAATTTGGTTACGGTTTTAACACAGAAGTTGGTCGTAGTAGTCTTGACTTCGATTTGAGCCATGGATTGGTGAGTTTTCTTCTCTTTGTGAGTTTTATTCTTAAACCCTAGTTTTGGGTTTTCTTGTCAAACCATGTATTGATTCATGTTTTCTTTATGGTTTGAGTCTCAATTCATTCTTAGGAGGCTATGGCTGAGCTTTTCACCGATTTATTTTGTCAGTTTCAGTTTCGGGTGAAAGCTAGGGTTTTCATAGGCCTTGTTTTAAGGTTGACTTGTTATTCATTTGAGGTAGGGGAAATCGATCTTTATCTCTTGTTCTTTGATTCGTGAGTGTGCGATTTCATTTCCGGACTTTATAACGCTAGGAATATTTTTGCTAAGTGTAAACTTGAGTAATATGAATTTAGGTTATATTGTATTTATGTGCAATAATCCATGTTTATATCATCCTTGAAATATGTATATGTTGTATGTTGGATGGGTTATGAGTTGTGGACTTTTAAGTTGAAATATACTTCTATGCATATATATATGAATATGTATAAGTGCAGGTATACATATAGGATTTTGGGTGTTAGTAGCGTAGCCTTGATAACGTGAGTAGGCTAGCTACCTTGGTTAGCGAATTGAGATGTGGAACTTAAAGTGTTATTCTTGTTTTCCCATTCTTGTGAATTTTGAGGGTTCGATATTAAACATTAAACTTATGCATGAAACTGAGTTAATGTGTTGATTAAATGCTTTAATTAAGATAAACGCATGTTAAATGAAAGGTAAATATTATCTTTTTGTATTAAAAGATAACTTGATGATTCGGGATCATGGATGGTGCATGGAAAAGCATACTTGTTGATTTTTGCTTTAAATGAAATTTAAAAGCATGTTGAATGATGAAAAGCAGTCGTGTTAACATTTTGGGAATGTTGGTTATAAATATGATGTGATACATATTTATGTTGATGCATGGGTCATTGAGGACATAGTGCATGGGTTTACCTTTTGTATTGAGAATTTAATTGGTGTTGGTCTACGTCCATTTGTGTAATTATGCGTGAGTAGACTTATTCGGGACCGTCATAATAACTGGCCATGGGGTGCTTCTTATTCGGACGCATGTTAGAGAATGATCCATTGACCCTTGGAGTAGGGTGTGTGGTCGTGTGTGTACCACGGGTGGTGTTGAGTCACATTGCATTTGAGTATCATTTATATGATTCCATTTGACATGTTTATCATGATATTATTCAATGTGATTGTGGAGCATGTTTAATGTAAATTTTGCGATATAATTCATATGTTATTAAAATGCTCAAGTGGAATTTAATAATGTGAGAATATGATTTGCATGCTTGTGTTCAATAATAATATGAGATGAATATTTATACTTGTTGTTATGTGTTTATATGCCTTAGGATAGATTGTGAGTTGGTTTCCTATGGATTTCTTGTGACAAGTAAAGTAGATAGTGGATTATGGGGTCGATAGTGAAATATGACCTTTAAGAATAGGGTGATAGTTTTGTGACCTTGGTTGGTAGTGGGGTATTGGCCACTGGATGTTTTAGCACCCTTGAGGGGTGTATAATCCTTGAGAGTTTGGGGATCTTTGTTGGTTATGTGGTGATGGCCATATGATACTTCTTTCGTATTTGAGGAATGTGTCATTTATTGTACTTCGAGGTTTCAAGTTTGATTAAGTGAGGTGAGGATTGATCCTTGTCACTGGTGTGGTAAGGGTTTCTTGATTCCGTTAGTAATCTAAGAGAAGTGATATCAAGTGTTGATTAAGGTTTGAATGGATTGGATGAGGTTATGATTAAACTGAGTTTGTCCCATAGTATTGGCTACTAGGGTTTTCCTATTTGCATCCTAAGAATAGGAGTGTTCTTGAGGTGGGTTCCTTAACCACTTGGGGTGGGTGAGATGAGTTTTCGTTTTGAGAGTGAATTGAGTTCACGATTGGAAATCGAGTTGTTAGATCGTTTTTCCTAGTTTTGTTTAAGTGTTGTCATTTTTGGAGTTACTTATTCATTCTTCATTCTTCTTGGTTCATGTTGGATATCGAGTCACTCCGCATGGTATTGTAGGTGTTTCGGTGGGCTCGGGGTTAGCTCAGAGCCATCCAGCGTCATTTTGGGACTTTTCAAGTTCATTCCCTAACTTTTGATTCTGGGGGCCACCGAGTACTCAGTGATGATTCTACCGAGTACTCGGTGAGTGCGCAAGTGCATGCACTTGCGCACGAGCCTCATTTTCACCCGAGAGTTTTGGGCATAAAATGGCTACCGAGTACTCGGTGGTTATGAATACCGAGTACTCGGTGAAAACTGTTTTGTGTAGTCTTTTTAACTTGTTTCCCTTCTATCCCTTGTGCTTCACCACTTCTCCTTCTATGCTTGATGCATTTATTAGTGGTCTTTAGGGATGAGTTTTATTGAGTTGAAGGATCGGCTTAGGTCCATCATTCTTGTGTAGGTCGCGGCGTGATGTCGAGCCACTCCTTTGTATCATCATTTGATCCATGGGGTTGGAAACGAACGTTGGGTTTTGTTGTTCCAGCGCATCACTTTTCTTTCTTCGTCCTCGGGGCATCATAGAAATCCTTGAGTTGTGGTTGTTCAGTTGACTTGAGAGTGTATTCTCTCGGTATGTGTGTCTTTCATACCTTTTTTCATTCCGAGTTTTGGTTATGATGTGTGTGTCTTAGTGCACATACATATTGGTGGTTTTTCTTATCACGGGTGGATTTCCATCTATGTTTACGAGATGTTCTAGTTATTCTTTTGGTTAGCATTGGAGTTTCGTCCCTTGATTGATGTCATGGTCTTGTGTGGCCATTCTTGAGGGTAGTGTTCACGTACCCTTCGTGGTTGAGTAGTTATCCTTCCTTGTTCATAGTGAGAACATTAGTGATTGAACTGATCACCTTGTGGATGGTAACATGAGATTGATGTTGTGGCATCAGTAGTGATATTGAGGTGAGTGTGGTTCATCTTTGTGAAAAGATTGAGGTGTCGTATGTGTATTGTGTATATATGCATTGACGATGATTATGTGGGTACCTAAGGACTTGAGAGTTTCCTTAGTACTGGTTATGGATGTTTCTTCTTATGGACACCGTGGTGAAATTAGTTCATTTGGATCATATGGTTATTGTTATGGCTACTAGAGTGATTGGCTATGTTACGATAGGGTATTGTGTACTTGGTGTACATTTTTTTGAGTAGTGTAGACTATTAGTGTTGGACTGGTGGGTACTAGTCATAGTGTTTTCTCGTGAGGTTAGGATAGCCTGACTTGTACTTATTTGTTGTCTCTATGTATATATATATATTGGTGTATGTTTGCCATATGATGTGATATTATGGATTCGTTATGTGCTAGTTGCCTTGATGACGCATGGTAGGGGACTAGAGGGATTTTTTTCAGGGGTCTCGTATTTGTGTGATTGTCATGTGGGACTATTAACCGGACTAGGGTAGATGCATGTACACGGGTTGGTTCATACTAGGTTTGTACGGTTAGAGGATGTGACGATTAGGATTCCCTTTTCCCTACGTGGCTCAATGAGCTCACCCCGACATTGGTTTTCCCTGGTGGTCTACACCAGTTTGCAGGTGATGTTTCTGCTAGGTATCAAGTTTTTTTACAGGATGGCTCGTGGTACGGATGTTGTTCAGGATTTGGGACATTCGTATGTAGTGTTGTTCCATTCTAGTTTCCTCTGTTTGTCCCCTGTATTGGGACCATTATTGTATATTTCTTGGGAGCCAGTCTGTTGGCATATCCCTTCCATGTATTTGGTATCAATGCATCGTTGTAGAGATGTATTCTTTCGGCACCTAGATGTGCCTTGTGTATCATTTGGTTTAGCTTCCGCTTGGTTTTGTTATGGAATTATTGTTATTAATAATATTCCATTCGTTTTATGGTTGTTTAATATCTTAATTGGTTGTTAATTTTATGCATCACGACCCAGATTCCTCGGATTTCCAGGTTCGGGAGTCTTTGGAAATTCAGGGCGTGACATTTTCAAACTCCTTTCCATGATCACTCCTCATTCTAGTAATGGGATAATTCTTCACAATCGGAATTTTCAATCAAATTTTTCTAAAATTTTCAGCAACTTCAGACTTTTCACTCAAAAATCCAACCCAGGTAAATCTAGAGTAATCATCCACCATGACAAAGATATACTTCTTACCACCTTTGCTCATGGTCCGAATGGGACCCATTAAGTCATTATGCAACAACTCTAAAGGTCTGGGAGTACGAATGGTATTTATTTTCCTGTGCTAACATCGAACTTCTTTACCCTTCTAACATGGTCCACACACAATCCCTTATCCAAAACCAAGCTTAGGGACACCTCTGACAATTTCACTCTTAGTGATTTTCGTTAAATCTCAAAAATTAACATGTCCCATTAGCTGATGCCAAATGTCAACTTCATCAAGTTTAACTCTATTGCAAGATAATTGAGAATCAGGAACAATGCAATAACAGTTATCAGACGAACACATCCTTCCATCCTAGAAGAATCAATGATTGAACATTTATCACGAGACAAATTTACATTATGATTGTTATCACATATCTGGCTTATACTCAGCAAATTTGCTTTTAAACCCTCAACATACTGCACAACTTCTAGTTTAGGTAGACCAAAAACCACAATGGTACCTTTTCCTAGAACTTTCGACTTCTCTCCATCACGAAAAATGACTATCCCACCCTAACACTCCTCGAGAAATCCAAACAATGACTTATCTCCAGTTATATGCCTCGAACATCCACTGTCCAGATACCAAGAGCTAGAATTATGTTCTCTAAGTGCAGTATGAACTACAAAATAGTGTAGCTCACCTTTTTTGACCCATGCCTTCTTCATCATTGGAGTTCGATTTGCCAATTTTCACAAATTCTTCACCTCTTCACTCAGCACTCTAATTTGATATTGAATGTAATCTCCCTGTTGAGTTCTTTGTTCCTTCATTGATTGCAAAGTCTTCCCTCTTAGCTTTGAATACCTCAGTTGAATGTGACCTTTGACACCACAGTGGTAACATATAGGAACAAATCTATAAACTTGATAAGTTGACCTCTTAAAAACAGACTATCTTTGAAGATCTCCACTCACAAAAGATTGAGCATTAGAATTCCAATTTGAATTTCCTTCAGAAGAACTAGATATTACTTGAGAAGCTTTTACAAAGGTGGTTTTCGACACAATGTTCGAATTATGCGATACTTCATAGAAAATCAGTCCCTTTGTATTTCATGCAGATTTTCCCATACTCAACATATAATTAAGCTTGAGAATTCCACTAAACCATTTATGAATAGTTGAGTTAGCATCCTTCAATTCCTTTTCCAAATTTCCAATCTTGGTAGATTTCTTAACTAACTTCTTCTTGAAATCATCAACTATCTTCAAAGCTTGAGTCCTTTCTTGTTCAGACTTATTCAATTCCTCAAACAATTTGGCCTTTTGAGTATGTAGGAGATTCAGAGCTTGAGAATTATTGGCTAATTCATCTTTTAAAGAATGCAATTCTTTGTCCATGTTAAGACTTTTATTCAACAGTTTCAAGTGATTTTTGTGAAGTTGTGTGATCTTGCCAAGTAATTTGTCATAAGACTCTTGAAGCGTGTCATCACAATCTTCATCACTTTCAGAACCTTCCTCTCCAGATAATGCTCAACTTGTAACAACTTCTCTAACCTCCTTGATTTGTGCAGCAAACATGGTGAAATTCTCAGAATCATCACCTACCTCAGAGTCTGTCGTATCACTAGTTAATCCATTATCAAATTCATCATCCCAACTGATAGCTAATCCTTTGGATTTTTTCAAAGTGTTTGCACACTCTACAGCTATGTGACCATATCCTTGACATTCAAAATATTGGTGTTTTTTCTTTTTAAGATCAGATTTATCTTTCCGAGTTTGAGTCTTATTTCTATTTCTAGACTCACCCACCTTATCTCCAAATTTTTGTCCTTGGCTATTTTGTTTAACCTTAACAAATTTGTTCAATCTTTTAGCAATCATGGCAATATGATTCAGACTCAACTCACTTTCTCCATTAGATTCAACACGATCCTCCTTAGTGGTTTTGAAATCTATGCTTTTATCTTTTATGTCACTAGCCTTCTTAGGGGGATTTTTAAACATCTACATGTCATAGGATTTTAAGTTCCTTGCAATTCTTAAACTTTAATTTCTTTAAGACTCTTAACCTCTGATATGAAAATAACCTTAGACCGAAAACATTCAGCTAGAGACCTAAGAATTTTATTCACTATAGTTGTATCAGGAATGGGTTCACCTAGATTGTGACAATGTGAGTAAGTCTAGCCTCAAAGTCAATGTAAACTTCATCCTCCTCACTCTTCAGCTGTTTAATTGAGAATTTAGAATTTGAAGTTTTGATTGTTTAACCTTTGAATTTCCTTCGTGAGTTACTTGGAAAGTATCCCACACTTCTTTGGCAATCTCGTATGTGGAAATTCTCTTAAATTCACTCGCAGTCACAACATTGTATACTGCATTCAATGCCTTTGAGTTCCAATTAGCAATGTTCATCTCAGCAACAATCTACTCACTTGATGGTTTTAGTTTTCATTGATTAGACACTACATCCATGAAAGTAGGAGCTGAGTATCCTACCTCTACCGCCAGCCAAGCTCTCTCATCTAACGATTTCAAAAATGCTCTCATCCTCGCTTTCCAATATGTGTAATTTGAGCCATCAAACAAAGAGGACCTATATACGGAACCTCCTTCATGAGGTACGTCCATCGTCTAAGTTCTAGATCTAACCCTAGGTTGTTAACCTAAATCAGGGAAAACCTTGCTCTGATACCAATTGAAATTACCTAGACAATCAATGAAAATAGCCTAGAGGGGGTGTAGAAGTTTTTTGTCAATTTTATGATCAATTAAAATTATCTTATTGAAATTAAATTTTAATCAGTCACAAACCCTAATTCTTAAATCAAATTAAATCATACAATTATGAATATTAGTGTAGAAAATAAATAATGAGAAGACACAAAGAATTTTATGTGAAAAACTTGGAAGGACTCCAAGTAAAAACCACGGATATGCTCGGGTATCGATGCACTACGAATCATAGATTTTATATAGACTATGAAAAAAGAACTTACAACTGCTGTAATTTGTTGTTCCTCACTCGACATCTAAGATTCTAGATCCATTCACGCTCCACGAAGCTCTCACTCCGATCTCCATACTCTAACGGCTCCGCTTCTCAACGAATCAAATAACCACGAAGCCTCCTGTTCCGATCTCCGCACTCAAACGTCTCTATTTCTTAATGGATCAAAGGAACCATGTTGCACTAGGTGTGTTGATTTTTTAGCGACTAGTTCATACAATTGTGCATACAGTTCATACATATTGTCGATTATACGGTTTCATTTTGACGTTTAGCGTTTAGTGCTTCGAATGGGCGGCGACACATTTTTTTCGTCCGACGTATAAGGTTTCCACTCAATTGTTTTGGTTAAGGCATTTAATGCCTTTAGGGATTCGACGTGACGCTAACTGTTTTACTGGCTCCGTTTAGTTGTTCCTTTGTATTAGTGCTTGTCTACCTTGTAGGTATGTCTCCATGACTGTGTTTATATCTACATGATACTTGTTAGTAGATTTAATTTAGTAGATGTGGTATTTACCTTTCTTGGAGTTTCGGTAGGATAAGACTTGTTAGGTGTTCCGGTGATTTGATTTTATACTCCGAGCTATATGTATTTTAGTTTATATTATTGTTCAGTATTTCGGTGGTTGAGTTTCACCCCTCGGATTTTTATTTTAGTTGGTATTAGTTATCGAGCATTTCGTTTACTTTTTGGGGTCGCATTTACTACGTTTAGAAGATGATTTGGTATTTTTCATGTTCACGGAATTTCATTTGGGGTTATTTTGTTAATTGGATAGCTAAAAGGTATTATTATTATTATCATCTCGACACCCATCTCATGACACTTGGTCCATGTACAAAATGCCAACTAACCTCACCAAATAGATAGGTGAATATAGATATATTATGGGTTAATGAAGGGTTTGGTTTTTCTATTAGAAAATAGAGGAAAGAGTGCAAAATAAAAGAGTGGGAGTGCCTTCTGCTGAGACAGGAGGAAAGGGAGATAATGAAGGTTTTAGCCCGATTTTGGCTTGGTACTTTTTGGTTTCTTTCACCCAACACGAGTTCTCACATAACCCAAGTATTTTCCTTCTTCATAGGCCATGTTTGGTGCAATTTGAGGTAACTATATTCTTTCAAATTATTCTTTTTCTCCCTTTTCAAAACCCCAACTCTCATATTATTTCAAGTTCTTTTTCAGATCCTTTAAATTGATGAAATTGGTCATTTATTCTTTTTAGGATCGTTGAAGAGATGTCTTTTACCAATTGATTTTCATTGAGATGTCTTTGAGTGAAAGCTAGGGTTTCATGGGCCTTGCTTTGTGGTTTGGCTTTGTTATTCATTGAGGTAGGGAAAATCACTATCGATACAAATGACTCTAGACTTATATGTGATATTATAATTTGAGCATACTAATTGTATAAAATGAATTATAAATCTTGTTTAGGATTAATTATCATGCTTGTATGTTTATATATATAGATATATATACGAGTATAAAAAATATATATATATATGTGTTGTGTTGTGACCTTAGATAGTGGATTAGGCTAGTTCCATCTAGGTGATTGGAATTAGTAGCGTTAGACGTAGTTTAGTGTATACGTGTAGGTGGAGTTGAGTGCGTTTCCATTTTCTGTGATTAGTAGAACCGAGTATGAATTTATGTGATTTATGTGACGTGGCTTCTTAACTTAGAATGTTATTCTATGTTCCCCTATTTTTTGTATATTATTGTTTTAATACATTTAAAAAAAATACGTTAAAGGAGATGAAATTAATAAAATTGTGAATTAAAGGACAACTTGATGATTTGGAACATGAATGGTGCATGAGAAAGCATCATTGTTGATTATTATTTTAATGAGATTTAAAAGCATGTTGAATGATTAATGACATTCGTGTTGGAATTTTGGGAATGTTGTTCATAAATATGATGAGATACATATTTGTGTTGGTACGTGAGTCATTGAAACATAGTGCATATGGAGTTCACCTTTTGTATTGAGAATTCAATTGGTGTTGGTGTACGTCCGTTTGTGTAATTAGACATGAGTAGACTTGTTTCGGATCAACGTAACAACTGGTCAGGGGGTGTTTCTCGCTCCTACGGAACTAGTCTTTCGAGAAATAGAGACAGTAGGGGGAGGACTTGTTCCAAATCCAATTTCACAACCGCGTCATATTTGACAATCTTCCTTGTTAAAAGTGAAAGAGAGAAAAATCACTTGGAAAGAATCGGTACGATAAATCTACCTTCCTTCATAAGCTTTTATCCTCAAAAGTGAATGGTTAGAGAATGATCATGTTGAACCTTAGAGTAGGGTGTGTGGTTGTGTGTGTACCACAAGTTGGTTGATAAGTCCATTTTACATACATATTTTATCCCCAAATGTAATTTGTTAGTAGGTAAAACTATTTATTTTAATTAATTTAGAAGTATAATAATGATAAGTTCACAAAACTTAATTTTTATAATAAAATTGTTGAATAAATCATTTTCAATGTCATTAAATTACATCTACATTTATGTCTTTCACTTATAGGTGTAAAGTGAGAAATGAATCAAATGTACATGGATGAAAGTTGGATGAATCAAATGCACATGGATGAAAGTTGGAAGGTTCAAATGCACATGGAAAAAGAACAAAATGTGATGGAAAGTTATAAAAAAGAAAAGAATATTTGATTTATCTTTATAAGTTGTAATTTGATTCCAATATTTCTCTATAAATATGAATACATCTTGAAGAAGAAGAAAAAAAAAAGAGGAAGAAGGAGGAGGAGAGCAAGAAGGACACCAAAGAAGAAAAGAATTTATCCTCAATTCCAGGTTTTATTGTTCTTACTTTATTATTTTCTTTTTAAGCATGTGTAACTAAATCCTCAACTAAGGTTGAGTATGAAACCACAATTTATGAAATAAATTTCTTTTAGTCTTTTATCAATTTCGATGTGTATGATTTAAATGCTTATGATTTTCGATTCATAGTATTAATTGTTTTAAATTCCTTTCACTATAAATTTCATGTATTTATAGTAGTTAAGAATTTTTATCACAATTAATCAAGCTTGGATTTAATGAGTTTATAAGTAAAAATCTTTGATCTTATGTGATCCATTAAATTGCATACATAGGATGCTTAGAATTTTACACTTTAAAGCGAAGGAAAATCTATTTCTTGAAAATATATTTCATTAGTGCGTTATTGTTAAATCTTGAGAAAGTAATAAGATTGATTTCTAAATTACTACTCTAAAATTGGAATTGATAAAACAATAATTAGAATTTTATGGATTAGTGGTGGTGGATTTCGATACCTTAGTATTTTCTCCCTATTATTCTCGCTTTAATTATTTGTATTTCGACATTGCATGTTTAGTATAAAAATCACTTCAACAAACAAACTTTGAGAAACTATATTAGTTTTAGATTACTTTGAATTTAATTAAGTTTTCTTTAAAGCATTCCCTTGGGTTTGACCTCGTTCTTTCATAACCTAAACTACAATTGATTCGTGCACTTGCGAGTAATATTTTAAAACACACCTTGTTTTTGGCGTCGTTGCCGGAGAATAGCAACAAGAAACTAATTAAATTTAAGTTGATTTAATTCTTCTACTAGTTATTTAAAAACAAAAAAAAAAAAACAGATTTTAGAAGCTACTGTTTTGCTTGAATATACTGTTTCGAATTTTTATTTTTTTTAAAAAAAAATAAAACGAAACTACTGTAGCAATTTCGTGATACTATAGCAATAGTGTTGTCACTTTGAAAAAAATAATAAAAAAAAAACTATCCAATGTTGTGACACTGGGCATAGTGACTTGTGTGAGCCTTGAATGAATAGGGTCTGTTAGAAAAAAAAATAAAAAAATTCATTTGTGATATGGTACTGCTTTGTTTAAAAAATAATAAATAAAAAATTTCTTTCTAATTGTGATAGTAATTAGAATTTCATGATAGTAATCACGAAAAGTGTTTCTTCACTTTCGAATTTAGAGATTAGTATTTTATTAGTGGTAAAAAAAAATCAAAACTACTGTAGCATTTAGGCTACTGTAGCAAAATAAATTAATTTTTTTTATTATTTTATTTTATTTTTATTTTCTTTATTCTTAGCTTAAGTATAGAATTAGTGTTTGTTTGCTTAAGTTTATAATTTTTATTTTTGTTTTTAAGTAATTGATACTTCTTGAATTTTTTAGGTAATATTTGTTTTTGAGATTGCATTGGATAAACAAATACTTGGATTTCTTTGTGACAACTTCACTAACATTACTGCGGAATCCAGGTAAGTACTCCTATCTTTAGTAAATTGTATTATTATTTTAATTTTTTTAGATTAGGTGAACATAGTTTTTATATAGGTGAAATTTTGCATGCTACCTTTAGGATAGAATAACACTAGAAATAACCTTTAGGTACACACTTTTTTCAAATTTATTTTTGTTATTTAATTTATTTTATTTCTTTCTTTATTTATTTATAATAAAAAAAAAAATTTCACACACTCACTCCCTTTATTTTTATTTTTATTGACTTGTTTGTATGTGCATTTTTTAATTTAGCATTTTGCAGAAATCTTTTAGTTAGGGCATTAACCCTCTAACAAGATAAGGATTGGATTTCATCACCAATTCCTTGCCCATTAGGTTAAAAATCTCCTTGCATTTGTATAGCCTTGGCTAAATTTAGTTTAATTTAAAATCAAGTAAACGTTGGCCAATAGGTTTTCATATAACTCATAGGATCCTCTTGGACATTGTTAAACTTTTGGTAACTCCAGTGATTCACTATCAAATTGATAAACGGTAGGACAGTTCTGTCTAGGAGTGTGGCTGACGCGGCATTAAGCAGGCCTAGTGCCTCGCTACACTTTCCTGGGAACTACTTCGTTCTTAGTTTGATGGTCCTTAACTGGTCATCCACTATTTTTCTCTGAAAGGGAGTAGGAGTTGTCTAATTAGGTGAAGATTACTTTTAAATTAGTCCTAATAATCTCTCATATAGGAAATTAAAAAAAAAATAGAAATCACTATCCTTGAATTAAATTTCAGATAAAGAAAAATACTTGTTTTTGTAGTGTATTTGTTCAGTCATGGAGTCTTCCTAGTGCATGTTTGGTCGTCGATCTCTGAAATAAAAGTTGGCACCTTTAGATCTAGAAATTGAGAGAACTTTTAGAGAAGGTGTAAGGAATTCTAGTGTTGGAAAGATCATTGAAGTCAAGATGGAGGGAGAACATAATGAAGTGAAAGCCCTTAAGGATTATTATACTCCCGCACACATCACAAACCCATCTTGTATTGTCTTGCCTGCTACACAACATGCCCATTTGGAGATATGGGCAGTAGTAATCAATTTACTGTCGACTTTTAGAGGTTCGAATTTGAAGACCCATACCTTCATGTTAATGAATTTTTAGAGATTTGTTCCACCTTGAATTTTCCGAATATTCCCGAAGAGTCAATTAAGATGAGGTTATTCCCGTTCTCTTTAAAAGAGAAAGCCAAGTCTTGGTTATATTCATTGGAACTAGAATCAATCAAATCTTGGGATGAACTCTGTAAAAAATTCCTCACCAAATTCTTCCCTAGACATAGAACTAATTCCCTTCGCCGAAATATCATGGAATTTGCTCAAAAAGAAAGGGAACAGTTTTACATGTGTTGGGAAACATTCAATGATTTGCTACTTAAGTGTCCCCACCATGGTTTTGAGAAATGGCGTTTAGTTGAATTCTTTTATGATGGATTATCAGCTCAAAATCGTCAACTAATTGAGTCACGAGGTGGGTAGATTTCATGTCTAAGAATGAGAATGAGGCTTGGAAATTTCTAGATGCGTTAGCCGAGAGTTCCCAACATTGGGAATACTCAGGGAGGGTTGAGAGAAGAAGTATACCAATGTCTATGGATACCCAAAAGGGAGGAGTCTATGAGGTTAGTGAGGGAACTGATTTGAGTGCAAGGATAGCTAGTCTCACCAGAAAAGTGGAGGCTATAGAAATGAAAAATGGAAAAAGTTCTTCAGTCCATGTTATTAGTGAGACATGTCAACTTTGTGAGAGTCCATCTCATACTGCTCAGACGTGTCCCTCTACAACATCATTCCATGAGTGTATAACTGAACAAGCTAATGCACTAAATGGCTATAAGAAACCATTTGGTAGTCCCTATTCTGACACATACAACCCCAATTGGTGAAATCATCTTAATTTCTCATGGAGTCAAAATCAGGCTCAGAACAACTCGGGTATACAACATATGCAATCCCTAGGGCAACCACCAGCATCATATCCTTCTATGTCCCAAAATTCTCATCCATATGTCCCCCAACAACCAAGGAAACCAACACTGGAAGATACCTTACAACATTTCATGCAGCAAACTAGTCAATCCATTTCTAAATTAGAAACACAGATTGGCCAGTTAGCCATTGTTGTAGGAGAGAGGGAAAAAGGAAACTTTCCTAGTCAGCCCATTCCCAACCCAAAGGGTCAATATCATGTGAGTGAACAGTCGACCTCTGGTCCAACTGATCAAGTCCAGTCAATCATAACCCTAAGGTTAGGCAAACAAGTTGACAATCAAGTCAAAATTCCAAGAAAGGAAACTGTGAAAGGTAACCATGAACCAGAAAATGAAAACAAAATGGAATCTCAAGTTGACCCAAAAGTCCAAATTCCCGATCTTGTCCCCAATTCTCTAGTAGAACCTTCAGTTAGGAACTTTGTTCTGATTGCACCATTTCCTTAAAGACTCCAAAAGCCTAAGAAGGGGCATCATTACAAAGAGATTGTGGAAATATTCAAACAAGTCAAAATCAATATTCCATTTCTCGATGCAATTCAACAGGTCCCCTCTTATGCTAAGTTTTTGAAAGATTTGTGTACGGTTAAACGTGGATTGAATGTTTATAAACAAGCCTTCCTTACAGAGCAAGTAAGATCAATTATCAAGCACCGCACACCACCTAAATTCAAGGATCCCGATTGTCCTACAGTCTCATGTACAATAGGTAACCAGATAATTGAGCAAGCTTTGCTTGATTTGGGTGCGAGTGTAAATCTGTTGCCATACTATGTGTATGAGCAACTCGGTCTTGGTGATTCGAAACCAACAAAGGTAGTGCTACAGTTGGCAGATCGTTCAGTCAAGATACCTCGCGGTATCATTGAGGATGTGTTAATTCAGGTTGACAAATTCCTCTTTCCAGTAGACTTCATAGTCTTAGACACTCAACCTGTGGCCAATCTTAATAGCCAAATTCCTGTTATCCTTGGTCGACCATTCCTAGCCACTTCGAATGCTTTAATCAATTGTAGGAATGGTGTCCTAAAACTTTCCTATGGAAACATGTCTGTTGAGCTTAATGTTTTTAATGTGAGATGACAACCATCAGAATATGAGGATATGAGTGATGTGAATCTAATAGAGAGTCTAGTACAAGAGACTTTTGAACATTCAAGTTTTGATGATCCTTTAGAGGCATGTCTAAATCACTTTGGGTATGATTTTGATTTGGATAGTGCTTGTGAAGAAGTGAATACCTTGTTAGATTCTGTCCCTTTTATGACATTGGGAATTGGAAAGCCAAGGTAGAGCCCCTTTCATCAATTGAATCTAAATATGTCTCATCTGTTGAGTCACCTCCAAAATTAGATCTGAAAGTTTTACCTTCTGAACTGAAGTATGCCTACTTCGGTCCAGATGAGAGTCTTCCTATCATCATTGCTACTGAGTTAAATAAAGAACATTAGCAAAAACTCTTAAATGTCCTTAGGGAGCATAAATCGGCTATTGGGTGGACTATAGCAGACATTAAGGGCATATCTCCATCTGTGTGCATGCATCGTATCCATCTTGAGGAAAATGCTAAAACTTCGCGAGAAATGTAAAGACGTCTTAACCTTAACATGAAAGAGGTCGTTACGGCAGAAGTCTTGAAGTTGTTAGATGTGGGGATCATATATCCTATTTCAGAAAGTTCTTGGGTAAGTCCTGTTCAGGTCGTGTGTAAGAAATCAGGTACTACGGTAGTCACAAATGATGCCAATGAGTTAGTACCGACCCGAATGACCACTGGATGGTGAGTGTACATTGACTATATGAAGTTGAACTCTGTCACTAGGAAAGATCATTTTCCACTTCCTTTTATCGATCAGATGCTTGAGAGATTAGCCGATCATGAGTATTACTGTTTCCTAGATGGTTATTCTGGATATAACCAAATTCCTATTGCACCTGAGGATTAGGAGAAAACCACATTCACTTGTCCTTTTGGAACATTTGCCTATAGACGTATACCATTTGGATTATGCAATGCACCTGCTACTTTTCAGCGGTGTATGCTCAGCATATTTTCTGATATGGTAGAACGTTTTCTTGAGGTGTTTATGGACGACTTCTCTGTGCTTAGCTCATCCTTTGATGAATGTCTCATTCATTTAAAACTCGTGCTTACACGTTGTGAGGAGAAAAATCTGGTCTTAAATTGGGAGAAATGCCATTTTATGGTGAAAAAGGGAATTGTCTTGGGGCATGTTATTTCAAAGAATGGTATAGAGGTTGACAAAGCTAAGGTTGATCTGATTTCCAATCTTCCACCATCACGTACGGTCAAAGATATTAGGTCATTCTTAGGTCATGCAGGATTTTATCGTCGATTCATTAAAAACTTTAGCAGCATTTCCAGACCACTTTGCAATTTGCTTGTTAAAGATGTTGCTTTTGTCTTTGACGACCAATGCCTGAAAGCCTTTGAGAAGCTCAAAAGATTGTTGACCACAACACGTATCATGAAGCCACCGAGTTGGGATGCGCCTTTTGAGATTATGTGTGATGCATCGGATTATGCAGTTGGAGCTGTGTTAGGGCAATGTGTGAGTAGGTTATCCCATGTGATCTATTATGCAAGTAAGACATTGAATGAGGCACAACTGAATTACTGTACCACTGAAAAAGAATTGTTAGTAGTTGTGTTTTCATTAGACAAGTTTAGGTCCTATCTGTTAGGGTTTAAAGTCCTCATTTTCTCAGATCATGCTGCACTTAGATATCTCTTCTCTAAAAAAAATGCTAAGCCGCGCTTAATTCGATGGATCCTATTGCTACAAGAGTTTGATATAGAAATTCAAGATAAGAAGGGGTCTGAAAATGTAGTAGTTGATCACTTGTCTAGGATCATTCTTGAGACATCCTCAGACTCCATGCCTATTCTTGAGTCTTTCCCTGATGAACAACTCTTTGTTGTATCTGAGTCACCTTGGTTTGCCGACATTGTGAACTATCTTGTCATAGGTCAAATGCCTTCACATTGGACTAAGCAAGATAAATCCAAATTCTTATATGAGGTCTGTCACTTCTTTAGGGATGATTCATACTTATTCAAGTATTGTCCTGATCATATTATTCGAAGATGTGTCCCCAATTGTGACCACACTAGTGTCATCTCCTTTTGTCATGATCATGCATGTGGAGGTCATTTTAGTTCAAAAAGAACCGCTGCAAAGATATTCCAATCTGGATTTTACTAGCCCTCAATCTTTAAAGATTGTCATTTTTATTGCTTAGCATGTGAGCGATGTCAAAATTTAGGGAGTATTTGACGTCAAAATATGATGTCTTTAAACCCAATTCTGATTATTGAAGTTTTTGATGTTTGGGGCATTGATTTCATAGGACCATTTCCTAATTCATTTGGCAATTTGTACATCCTTGTCGCAGTTGATTATGTGTCTAAATGGATTGAGGCAATTGCATGTAAAACTAATGATCACAAGGTGGTAGTCAAGTTTTTGAAAGATAATATCTTTTCACGTTTTGGAACACCCCGTGCTATTATTAGTAATGGAGGGAAACATTTTTGCAATAGGGTTTTCGAAGTATTATTGAGAAAATATTGTGTAACCCACAAAATTGCACTCGCTTATCATCCCCAGACTAGCGGTCAAGTTAAGTTATCCAATAGAGAGACTAAACACATTTTGGAGAAAACAGTTAACCCAAATAGGAAAGACTGGTCCTTCAGACTTATTGATGCATTGTGGGCATACCGTACTGCATTTAAGAACCCCATTTGAATGTCTCCTTACCGAATGGTGTATGGTAAAGCTTGTCATCTCCCAGTTGAGTTAGAGCATAGAGCCTTTTGGGCTATTAAACAACTCAACTTTAACATTGACAAAGCAGAAGTCCATATGAAGCTTCAGTTGAATGAGTTGGAGGAAATTAGAAATGATGCTTACCAGAGTACAAAAATCTATAAAGAGCAAATGTAAATAAGGCATGACAAAAGTATTCTCAGGAAAACTTTCACACCTGGTCAAAAAGTCTTGCTTTATAATTCTCGGTTGCATTTGTTTCCAGGAAATTTGAGATCTCGATGGTTTGGTTTGTTCATTGTTCGAATTGTTCATCCATATGTAGCCATTGAGATTGAAAATCTAAAAAATGGTGATGTGTTCAAAGTTAATGGTTAGCATTTGAAACCATTTTTAGAGTTACATTCTCAAGAAAATGAGGAGATCTTTCTGAGTGATCCTGTTTATCAGGATTGACCTATGTGGTCTTGTTTTACATATCTATTTTAGAATTTTTTTACTTTATTTTTAATTTTTGTTTTGAATTCTAACAACTCATTGTTGTTTGATAACAAGTTTGACCAGATCAACCTATCATGAGTCAGGTGATACCTTTTCACTCTTGTCTTTTTGTTTAAAAAGTGTGAGTTTGTCCAACATTAGGGACAATTTTGATTTTAGGTTTGGGGGTATGGTGTCTAATTTGTTGTTTTATAATTCATTAATTTTGAAAAAAAAAATGGAACTTTTTCAGAAAAAAAAAAGAAAACAATTGTTTTCACGCATGAATGTTTTGCATTGCAAGTTGATTGAGTTTGTGTTTATGATGTGTGAGTAGTATGTGATGCGACATTCTCGTTCGTGAGAGTAATGATTAGATCGAGCTAAGTGAAGTGATATGGTTTTACATGGGTGAATAGATTAGTAAAATTGAAACCGAAAAGGATGAATTTGACCTATAAGCACAAGCACAAATTCACTATGGAAAAAATAATTGATCTTTGACTATGTAGTTGAAAAATTAATTTTGCCACAATAAATGGGAGATGGGGAGTTGATATAGTTGAAATGGAGAAAAAGTTGAAAATTTATATTGAAAAATAAAATGCAAAAAGTAGTTCTTCGATCTGAGTAACCGGACCTTGGTATCACCAATATCATTGTTCGTGTAAAAAGGGGATAAAAGTAATGAGCATAAATCCCAATAAAGAAGTTAGGGCCGAGTTGGTTGGGATTAAAAATCCTCGCTGGATATTCCGGAGCTTAGAAAGATAAAAAGGGATGAAAAGCGGAATGATGGAAGGAATAATGTTTTGGCAAAATTTTATCAATGAAGTAGAAAAATAAATATTGAAATACCATAGTAGAATGTTCACAAAAATACGGAGGGTTGTCTGGATTAGGAGTACAAAGTAATGAAATCTTTTACTTTTTTGGGAACCATTCATGACACGAATCTCGAGATTAGTTATTGTTCGGTAGTGAATGGGAGTATTTGCATCCATAATATCTTGTGCATTATATCATGACTTGGTTGATGAGTATGTGAATCCATGAATGCGTGATTATAAAAAAATTGAGAAGTTGTGGGTAGTATATCAAACCCTCACAAGAATAGATGTTTGTGGGTATCATCACTGGAAACCCTCACGAGACTATAACTCGTCCACTAGGGGAAACCTAGGGGTTAAAAGGCTTATTGCATATACTAAATGTAATCGAGACAACCAGTGAAAATGGTGTAGTTAGAATTTTATTTCTTTTTGTTTTGCTTGAGGACTAGCAAAATATAGGTTTGGGGGTATTTGATAAGTCCATTTTACATACATAGTTTATCCCCAAATGTATATTTGTTAGTAGGTAAAACTATTTATTTTAATTAATTTAGAAGTATAATAATGATAAGTGCACAAAACTTAATTTTTATAATAAAATTGTTGAATAAATCATTTTCAATGTCATTAAATTACATCTACATTTATGTCTTTCATTTATAGGTGTAAAGTGATAAATGAATCAAATGCACATGGATGAAAGTTGGATGAATCAAATGCACATGGATGAAAGTTGGAAGATTCAAATGCACATGGAAAATGAACAAAATGTGATGGAAAGTTATGAAAAAGAAAAGAAAAGAATATTTGATTTATCTTTACAAGTTGTAATTTGATTCCAATATTTCTCTATAAATATGGATACATCTTGAAGAAGAAAAAAAAAGAAGAGGAAGAAGAAGGAGGAGAGCAAGAAGGACACCAAAGAAGAGAAGAATTTATCTTCAATTCCGGGTTTTATTGTTCTTACTTTATTATTTTCTTTTTAAGCATGTGTAACTAAATCCTCAACTAAGGTTGAGGATGAAACCACCATTTATGAAATAAATTCCTTTTAGTCTTTTATTAATTTCCATGTGTATGATTTAAATGCTTATGATTTTCGCTTCATAGTATTAATTGTTTTAAATTCCTTTCACTATAAATATCATGTATTTATTGTAGTTAAGAATTTTTATCACAATTAATCAAGCTTCGATTTGATGAGTTTATAAGTAAAAATATTTGATCTTATGTGATCCATTAAATTGCATACATAGGATGCTTAGAATTTTACACTTTAAAGCGAAGGAAAATCTATTTCTTGAAAATATATTTCATTAGTGCGTTATTGTTAAATCTTGAGAAAGTAATAAGATTGATTTCTAAATTACTACTCTAAAATTGGAATTGATAAAAGAATAATTAGAAGTTTATGAATTAGTGGTGGTGGATTCCGATACCTTAGTATTTTCTCCCTATTATTCTCGCTTTAATTATTTGTATTTTGATATTGCATGTTTAGTATAAAAATCACTTCAACAAACAAACTTTGAGAAACTAGGTTAGTTTTAGATTAATTTTAGTTTAATTAAGTTTTCTTTAAAGCATTCCTTTGGGTTCGACCTCGTTCTTGCATAACCTAAACTACAATTGATTCGTGCACTTGGGAGTAATATTTTAAAACACACAAGTGGTGTTGAGTCACAGTGCATTCATGTTGCATTTATGTGATTCCGTTATACATGTAGATCATGATATTATTATATATGATTTTGTTGCATGTTTAATGTGGATTTTGAGATTTAATTAATATGTTATTAAAATGTTCAGCTGAAAGTGGATAATGTGAAGAATATGATTTACATGTCTTGTTTTAAAGTATAATGTGAGATGAATGCTTATACTTGTTGATATGTACTTATATGCCCCTTATGTGGTGATATAGGTTAGTTTTGAAGAGTTAAAGTCGGTAGAGGACTATAGAGTTTATTGTGAGTTAAGGCCTTTGAGAATGCAGGTGATAGTCTTGTGGTCTTGCTTGGTTGCGTAGTACTGACCAAGTACATGTTTATTTCACACTTAGACGAATGTATTATTTATCGTACTTTTAAGGTTTTGAGATTGGTTAGACGAGGTTATGATTGAACCTGCCTGGTTGAGTGGAAATGGTCAATTGATTCTGTTAGTGATCTAGAGTTGGAATCAAATGTGAATTTAAGGTTTCAATAAATTGAAAGAGGTATTGATTGAAACTAGTTAGTTTCTTGGTAGCAGTCACTAGTTTCCTCTTTTCATGATCTTAAGAGATCAAAGCCTTTTTACTAAGTACTCAAGGTACTGTAGCTTTACACTTTGTTTTTTTGTTCTTAACACATTCTCCTAAGCATTTCTTTCACTCTCCCTTGTATACAAGTATATATTTTTTACTTATATGTCACTCCTTGAGCCGTTGGTTACAGCGTGGTGTCAAATTTTTTCTTTTTGTTGTCAATTGATTTCATGGGGTTGGAAAATGATGGTTGTGTTCCATGGATCCAATTCGTTACTCTTCCTTCATTGTCCCCATGGACATTAAAGGAAACCTTGAGTTGTTGTTTTGGTTGGTTTGAAAGTGCGTTCTCTTGGTATAATTTTTTCATACATTCTTTCATTTTGACTCTTGGGTATGAGGCTTGTTGTTGAGTGCACACGTAATGTTGCCTTTCCTCTTCTTTCGGTTTCCTTGTTCGGGTGTTTTCCCTAAACACTTGTGGTGTTCTTAAGCTCAACATTTTTGTCTCGGTTATCCGTTGGATAGCATTGGGATCTCTTTTCCCTTGCTTTGTTTCTTGACCATTATGTGATTGTTCATGAGTAGCTTTTATGTACTCTCCGGTTAGCTTTCCTTATTCATAGTGAGAGTGTTAGTGATTTATTGATCATATTGGAGATAGTAGTATGAGATTCATATGGTGATATGAGTGAGGTGATTTAGTCCTTGAGATATAGATTTCCTCTAGGAATGGAATGATGTTTCTTATATATATATTGTACATATATATATATATTGATGATGATTGTGTTAGTACGCAAGGACGTGAGTGTTTTCCCTCCTGTGTTCTCGGGGTATTGGTTATTAGCCTTCCTTGGTATTATTTATGGATTATTTCTCTTCTGGATATTAGAGCTAAGTGTGATTCTCCCTGTTTGGATCCTCTGGTTAACGTTGTGAGCACTTGGTGATTTTTTAGTTTAAACTTAGGTGATGTGTACTTAATGTAAGTTGTGAGAGTAATGTAGATTACAGGTGTTGGTACGTAGAGTACGAGTGTTGGTGGTATATTGTGAGACTGATTGTATACTTATATATACATATATATATATGTACTCATTTATCGGGATATGATTAGTTACCTTTAGGGTATATATATACGTTTATATATATATACTAGACTATGTTTGTACATGGGTATGTGATAGTGATTGATCGTTAACATTGTATTCTATGCTTCATGCCTTATCGTGCTTCCCTGATACATGATTGGGTTATTTGTGGGGTTATTTTGGGGTCTTGTAGTGGCGTGAGTACCATGTGAGATGACGGACTGACGTAGGGTAGATGCATGTACACGGGTTGGTTACTTGGACACTCAGAGGATGTGACGGCTATGATTACATTTTCCTATGGGGCTTTGATGAGCTCACCCTGGCATTCTTTTGCCCTGGTATCCCACACCAGTTTGCAGGAAATATTTTGGCTAAGGGCCGCATGCGGAGCGACGACACCTTTCTTTTGTTCTCCTCGTTGCAGGTTTTGGATTTGTGCAGGGTAACTCGGTTACGGTTGCAGCGCTGATGGATTTGGGGACAATAGTTATCTACAGTCTTTTTCATCATTTACTTTACATGTTGTATGGAATTGTTATCTATTTTTTTGGGGAGCTAGTCAGTTAGCTTATTCCCTATCGGTGTATCTTTTATTCCATGTACTTATTATTTCGGGGTGCCATTGTATCGCTTCGGCACTGCCATATACCTTTCTGTATTCTTATTCGTGCATTGTGACTATAGAGTATCGATGGTTGTGTAGAGGTAGCGGTGGTTTTCTTTCCACTACCTCGGCCCTAGTAGGATTGACAAATGTTAGGCTGTGAGCCATTCATATTATAGCACTTGTTATTGGCAAGTTTTTCTGTTGTGGTTGTGTATCCATATGTTATAATTAGAAACGGGACTCTGCCAAATTTTCATTAGATTCCACTGTTGCATTTCTACCATTCAATTGGGTATGGAATATGCCACTTTATTCATTATTCCATATGTTTTAATCATTATTGATATTCTTAGTTGGTCGCTCATTTTATGGATCACACCCCGGAGAACTCGGATGTTCTGGTTTGGGAGTCTTTTGATTTTAGGGGCGTGACAGTTATTTGTAATAGCCCCTTCCCAATCCTGACATAGTACTGTCCGCTTTTGGCTCCCCCGGACCAGAGACTTTCCAGGGGTCACCCATCTTGGGATTACTCCACGTCAAACACACTTAACTATGGAGTTCTGGTTGTTTCCCGGCCATCATGGTTTTAAAATGCACTGTGTAATAGAAGGGTATGAAACCAACATATAGCAGTTCCCCTGCCCAGGCAAAGTGACACTGTGCACCTATAGCTCGCCTACTGTGGTAGTCTACTAGTGCCTTCTACACCCGCTCATGGCACACCCGCCCACAAGGTTGCCACAATCCACCCCCCTAGGAGGCCCGACGTCCTTGTTGGCACACTTCCAGCTGGGCCAAGCTTTGATACCATTTGTAACAGCCCTCTCCCAATCCTGACACAATACTGTCCGTTTTTGGCTCACACAGACCAGAGACTTCCCAGGGGGTCACCCATCCCGGGATTACTCCACATCAAACATGCTTAACTGTGGAGTTTTGGTGGGTTCCCGGCCATCGCGGTTTTAAAATGCGTCGTGTCATAGAAGGGTATGAAACCAACATATAGCACTTAACCTGCCCAGACGATGTGGGACTTTGCACCTGTAGCTCGCCAAGTGTGGTAGCCTGCTAGTGCCCTATGTACCCGCCCACATCACACCCACCCATAAGGTCGTTGCTTCAACATCAGGTGTGTAAAAATATATTGCTGACAATAACACCTTAACGACTCTAGGTTTTACCCTACGCTAGCGCACGTATCAATTATAGTATAACAATGGCTTGAGTAAGGGATATCGATCCCACAGAGACTAAGATTGTTCACTTTAGCAATTCAAAAACACTGAATTATATTTTCTGAAAATGGTTTGTTTTGGTGGTCAAATACCAAATTATCCATTTTAAATAAAATTATTGAGAAAGCAAATTAAATTGGTTGTGGTTCAGATGATAGAGAAAACTAGGGTTTTCATCACTACACCACTAATAGCATAATATAATTTCCCATTGTATCAAACGTAAGAGGGCGATCCATAACTGTGAATCAAGTCCTATCGCAAATAGCTAAATACGACCCCAAAAAGGAGTACCATTAACCGGATTGCGACAACTTATCTCATGACTGACCTAACTAGTACATGCCAATTATATTACTCTAATATACTCCTAATGCATGAAAATAAACTAAAGCATGTCTATCTAAAATCGCCAAGGCACGGCCTAGGGTTTTAAGTTTCATTACCACCATTGTGTAGAAAACCATAATTAAGCATCCGAGTTCCTGCTCATATTGAATAATCATAGCTGTGTAAAATAATACATTTATTCTATCTAAGACAAGAATTTAGAACAAACATAGAATTTTATATTGTAAATCAGTACGGTCTCTTAACTACTAGAATCATCAAAGTATGGTCAATAGTTTCCCCTCGTTAAAATTGAAAACAATGAAAGAACTACATTACTTGGCTAGGGTTTTGATAGAAAACCCTTGATACCGAGTTAGTTGGCCATTGTGGAAGGTGACTGCATCAATGATGTAGAAATAATCGCCATAGTCTTCTTCTATGGATCTCTAGGTCTGAATATGGCTCTCAACAGCAGCAAGTCTGAACGTGAGAGAACTCTTTGCATGAACCAACCAACCCTCAACAAACGAACCCTAATGAATGTCTCCTCTTATATCCCTCTTTTTCTCTAATATCGTGTATATATAGGCAATGGTATAGAGAGGCCCTTTTCAGTCTTTTCACTCCTCACTTCATGTAAACCCTAACTTATGATATATATAGGTGTATATACATGTATATAGTGGTCTGGAGTCACAAGAACGTCTTCAAATCAAACCGGAGGTAGAACAAGTAAAAACCATCGAAAAAACACAAAACTTGCCGAAGCTACAGTTGAAGCATAGTGGGCCTACGCTTCAAGCGTAGGTCCAAGCTTACCTCCAAGCGTAAAAATATGTTTCTCAACCACTTTTTGAAACTAAAAGCGTAGGCACAAGCGTAGGTATTTGTTGGAAAACTACTTTTCTCCTAGCATGCACCAAAACGACTACCTTGAACCCACAATACTTTTTGCTAAAGATGACGGCTTCTGGAAATGCATTTTGTTGCCCTCCAGGAGCCATTTTTGTCTCCGACTGCCTCTTTAACTCTCCTCTTTGAATAGAAAGAACAACCTCTTCAGTTAATTCACTAAAGTTAGCTCCATTTCTTCCTTAAGATCTTGAAACATGCTTTAACACACAAACAACATAAAAATACTAAATAATGGAATGAAAAGATATAACAACAGTAAGATAGTGGCTTAAAATTGATACTTTTGAGCACCTATCAGTTGCCACATTTTTTGCCCAGAAGGAGCTATGCTTAAGGGTAGCTAGGACCTACGCTTAAGCGTAGGGGGCAAGCGTAGGTAGAGCTGGCAAAGATGAGTCCTGATCCAATTTGAACTCTTTTAACATATCTTTGACTCAAACACCTCTAAGTACATATATATGACATATTATACATCAGATTGAAGGGTTTGACTCAGAATTGAGGTGAAACACATCAAAGTAGAATCCTACTCAAGTGGGACAAGCTGAATACAAGCAGTACTCTTCTCAATTACTTTTATAAATACCAAGGTATGCTATAAATCTTAAGGTTTCATTTTTAACTTAATTTCCAGAGCACTTTCTCTGGAGATTCATATTATTCAAAGGAGGAAGTAATTCAAGACCTAGAGTCCAGAGAATAAGATCATGGAGGTCGTTTCTACATCAACGATGTAGTCACCCACTGCCATGAACAACTAAACCGGTATATAGGGCTTTCTAGTAAAACCCTTGCCAAGTAATGTAGTTTATTTATTTGTTCAATTGTAACGAGGGGAAACTTTAACCACACTGTGATGATTGTGTAGATATGTTACCGTAGTTATTCATGACACGGGATTTTATATTTATTCTAATTCTTGTTTTAGATTGAATGAATGCATTATCTCAACCATTCATGTTATATTAAACATAGCGTGATTTTCTACACAATGGTGCTTAAAACACTTGAAACCCTAGGTTTACATAGGCCATGCCTCGGTGACGTGATATAGATATGCTTTAGCTTAATTTTATGTTGTAGGAGTAGATTAAACTAAAGTAAATGGCATGTACTAGTCACACTCTGTCCAGAGAAGGGTTGTAGCGAATATGGTGGATAGTATCCTTTTTGGGACATATTCGACTATTTGCAGTACAATAAGATTCATGGTGATGGATCGCCCTCTTGCAATTGAGCAAGTAAATAAGCTATATTATGCGGTTAGTGCTGGATTATGAAAATCCTAGTTTTTCTCTACCTTGATCACAATCACAATTTTAAATATTGTTTTTAGTTAATTAGTTATAAATCTCAAAACAATTCAAAACATTTTTGAAACATAACTCAATACTTTTAGATTGCTAGAGTGAATAATCCAAGTCTCTGTGGGATCGATATTCCCTTTCTCAAGCCGATATGTACTACAATACGATTCGTGCTCTTGCGATAGGTAAAACCTTGTCGTTGTAAGGGGCCATTCTTAACCATTATTTTTATCACTTCTAGATGCCAAATATCACTCTACGACCATCTTTTGCCAATAGAGTCATTCAAAATATATACAAAACGTCAAAAACACTAAAGAGAATGATCAAGAATCTTGATAGCACAAAAGATTAACTGATCAATAGATTTAATCTCCGCCACAATGAACTTGTCCATTAGTAGCATGATCATAGTTAGCCAACATTTTCCAATCCATGGAGCCTTAATAGATTGAACCTTTGTCTCCACCAAACATAAAAGAGGGAGATTATATTTCTTTAGAATTAAACTCACCTCATGTTGTCTACTTAGGGAATTTAATCCCTTCACATTCCAAATGCAAAAAAACATTTAAAACTATGTACAAGAATAAAACTTAAACCCTAAATCATATAGCATCACCCTTAGAAGAGGTTTTCCCCCTCCTAGTCTTAACCCCAACAGCAGGCGTTTGCTTAACTCCTTTAATATTATATTGAGATTGAGAACCCTCAACAACCATACCTTTCTATAGGTGCTAAATGTTGTCCATTTTAGGCCTCTATCTTGGTACTGCTACATCTTTACATTCTATTAATTGGTATTTTTATACCGTTTGTGTGTCTAAGCGTGTTTTAGGAGCTTATTGAAAAAAAAAATATAACTTTGGTGAATTAACAAATGACATGTTCATTTCTATTCAGGAGGAGAGCAACTTAAGACCCGCAACTTAGAGGTGTTTATAAGAGAAAAGTGTCCCAGAGGGTGAAAACTTCATTTTTTGGAGCTGCAACTTCAAGAAACATAACAAGGGAGTCGAGGGGGTTCAAATGGCACTATTCCAAAGAAAATTTGTTTCCAAGGGTTTTGCTACACTTGACCAACGCTTCCAGTAGCTAAAAGTGGCTAGAAAGTGTTGTTTTGACGTTTAACCTACGCTTTATGTTTTTGCCCTAATGCTTGAACCTATGCTTCAAGCTTAGGCCTAACCTACGCTCCGACTGTAGGTCCCCTACACTTCAAGCATAGTAACAGTGTTTTCAACACAAATTTTTAGTTAATTTTGAAGGGTCATATCTCGGTCAAAACAGGTCTGAATAGTGTGATTCTTGAGCCTAACATCAAGAGCTTGAAGTTAGCTTTGCAACAAGATATTACACACCTCCATCCAAATAAAGAGCGACCAATTAAGAACATCGAATATCATGAAACATATGGAATAATGATAAAAATGATTTATTCCAAACATACAGAGTGATAGAAACCCAATAGTAAGTTCTGATACCAACTGTCACGCCTCTAAATTCTCGAAACTCCAACTTGGAGAATCAGCAAATCCCTAGGTGTGACGTCAGTGGAAGCGACCACTAGAATAAATAATAACAAGGAAATACATGGAATAAGGATGAAAATAATGTATTCCATACACCACTGAGTGATAGAAATTCAACGGCAGAATCTAACGAAAATCAGGTAAAGTTCCATTTGTAAATAGAACATCCGGAAACACAAACACAATAGAATAACTAACCAATAACAAAGCGATAACAACAATGGCACACATCTGAACATTTTATAAACCTACTAGGGCCGAGGAAATTGAAAGAAAACCACCGTTAGCTCTACACAACCCTTGATAACCTACAGAGCCACATTGCTCGAATAAGAATACAGAAAAGCACATGGTGGTGCTGAAGATATACAATGACATCCAAAAATAATAAATACTAGAAATAAATGATACACCAAAGGGGATATGCCAATACGCTGGCTCCCAAACTACAAGAATAACCTCCGGATAACAAGAGGAGAAACAAGAGAAAAAAAAATTAATAACGGATAAAATGAACGAATACTAAGTACAACGTCCCAAACCATCCGTATTGTCATGTCATCAACATCCACCTACAATCCTGCAATCTGTGTAGGGTGAGCAAAATCACAGCTCACAAAAAAACCTCTAAAGAACACATCTATAAACGTCCATGAAATGCAAGTCATCCCGTGTGCATGCCTCTATCCTAGGTCGGTCGGTCGTCTCACATGGCAATCACACCAATGCAAGAACCCTAATAACCCAATGATATATATTAGGGAAGCACGATAAGGCACAAAGCATATAATAAAATGCTAACGATAAATCGCTATCACGTACCCATATACAAAACATAGTCGAGTATATATATATACGTATATACATACCCTAAAGGTAACTAATCATATCCCAATATATGAGTACATATATATATATACATATAAGTCCACAATCAGTCTCACAAGATACAACCAAGACTCACATTCTAACTATGAACACCGATAGTCTACACTACTATCACAAACGTACGCTAACTACACGATACCCTAGTCCAAGCTAACAAATCACCAAGCGTTCACAACGTTAACTAGAGGATCCAAAAAGGGAGAATCACAATCACCTCTAATATCCACAGGAGAAAGAATCCGTAACTAATACCAATGAAGGCTCATAACGCACTCCTTGAGTACACAGGTGGGAAAACAATCACATCCTTGTGTACTAACATAGTCATCATCAGTGCATATATGTATAATATATATATATATATATATATATATGAGAACTATCATCCCATTACTAGAGAAAATCTACAACTCAAGGACTAAATCACCTCAATCATGTCACCATATGAATCTCATAATATAATCTTCAATACGGTCAATAAATCACCAATGCTCTCACTATGGTTATGGAAAGTTAACCAAATCAAAACATGGACAATACATGGACACTACTCTCATAAATGACCACATAAGGGTCAAGAAATAAAGCAAGGGAAAAGAGGTCCCAATGTTAAACCAACGGATAACCGAGACAACAATATCAAGGTTAAGAACATCCACCAGTGATTAGGAAGACACCCGAATAAAAGAAACCAAAAGCGAATGGCCGAGAGTGAAAATCATAGAAAGATGAATTCCAAGGATTCAATACTTTTAAGCTAAAGGTTTTTAATACTCGAACCAATCCATTCAGCATCCATGCCCCTAACATGTGTAAATACCTAAATCAGCTAGGTGGTGACATTAAGCAACCAGGAAGAAGGGAAAGGTAACACTATGTGTGTGCACTAAATAACAAGCCTCATACCCGAGACTTAGAAATGATCGAAAGCAAAGGCGAAACAAGAATACACCTTTCAAAACACTACAGGTCGAGATCTTGAGAAAGAAGCCTCGGAATCTCAAAATCTCAAGAAATGTTAAAAAATAGGTTTTCTTTAAGAATCCACATAGTGAAAATGATAGTCCTGCCCTCGGTCTCTGTCATTCTCTATCACTGAATTTTAGAAGTTAAATTTTTTTTTAAAGAAGATCCTAAGATAACTTTTTGAAGTACAAAAACTTGTCGTGGCTATGGGGGTAGGCGAAAACGGGTTTTTCTTTTAAATAAGGAGTTTGTTTATAAATCTTGAAAAATGCCATTTTTGAATGACAACCTCATAAAAATGACTACAACTCCAAGGAAGAACACAATCACTAAGGACGATAAGGTCCTAAATGGTCGTTGCCACGAAAACAACTAAGTTCAATTGTGAACTAGTCTAACTCAACCAAATCTCAAAAGTATGGTTGGTAATCCATTCATCAAAAGGTGAAAGGCATCTAAAGGCCTATACTACATAATCAACTAGGTTCACAATTTCATTACCCGCCTTCTCTAAGGCCTCGACTCACAGTTGATACTAAATCCACCACTAACCTCGACTATCCAAAGAGGTCAATAAAAAAACATACTTAACCCTCATATTCAGTAAATATATTATATATAAATATATATTAAAGACACATTTGAATTTTTTTCTCTCTTTGTTTTTTTTTTTTAAGTCAGTCTATTGATCGCGAAGCAGGCCAATCGATCACCCACTACTCTGCGCATTTTTAACAGTAACAGATAGTAGCAAACTGCATTTGTTTTTCCTTTTCTTCAAACCTAAAATTTATTATATGTCTACATTATCCCATCCCCCCAAACATGAAACAAGCCATGATCCTCATGGTGCTAATAAACATTAAAACATAGGGATAGAATAATATTACCACTTGTTTAGAGCAAGATTTCTGAATGAAGTCGAAACCTCCCCCAAGCTTGTTGTGTTCCATAATCTTCATTCTAATCAAGACTAAAACCAAGCTTATAGTATAATCATTGAATAGAGACAATTAATATAAAGGAATGGAATTTTATTGAGAGAAAATAAAAGATAACATGGCCAAAAGCCGACATTGAAATTTGCATCAAAGAAAAATAACCTATTTCTAGAACTTAAAAATTGAAATTTAAAAACAATTCCATCCCTAATAAAATTTTATCTCAACTTCTTAGCCACTTTCTTCCTTATGAACTTGATTCATATGTTCGCCCCATGTATCCATATCTTTTCCTCCAACATTATCAGGAAATTTTCATGAATCATATTCTGTAGTGTACCAATAACATGATGATATATGAAAACCAACTTGTTCACCAAATTGATCTTGAATTAGTGCACCAATTAGACAAGGATAGGGTAGCTTTAGATACCCCCCTAGTGACCCCATAATAATAGCACGTCAGTGTGTTACTATACTATCAAAGATAATATCGGGGAACGAGATCCAAAAATTATTTTTAAGACAATAAATTATTTTCCCAAGGGTATAGTCACACTTATCTTTAGGTACCTCTAGACAAATTTGCCTCCCTAACATATTAATAACCATCCAACAACATGGAGCAACCGTAACCTGAAGAATTATAGAAAGTTTAGGCTTGACCATAAACCCGTTGCATATATCTAAAAACATAGTTTTGAATGAAGGAGAAGGTGCAGGAAAAGGTTTTTCTACTCCAGTTGGAGTGAGAGGCAGCTTCCAAACCTTAGTAATAGTTTCAGGTGAAAGTTTTATAATATAATTCATGTTGACTGTGGTAATCATTACTCTATTTCCACTGTATTCTTCAAACTTCAAATTTTGATAAAACTCATCTACTATAAATGGAAAAATAAGCTCAGTAGTAGGACCAAAGATTGCCTCTAACTGCCTCTTTCTAAACATCTGTGCACAATGCTCAATAGTTGGTTCAATGAATGTATCATGGAAGAAGATACACTTATATTTAAATTTTGGGGAGCAAACATAAAGAGAGGCATCAGAAGAATAAGAGATGTACCCCATGGTGTATATCAATAATGGTGTTAAGGTTTCTTGAGATATAAAAGACTAAAGCCAAAGGGGTGTATTTTTAAAAAAAATTTAAAGTCTTCCTAATACTAGGAAATAATCATAAAGGTAAGTTTATACTTCATTGTGAAGAAATTACATATTATGGAATAAGTATATAGTCATATATAAGTTTAAATAGGAGAATATCAGCCCTTTCCAGACCTGTAATATTATAATTTTCGTAACTTGGACTAGAATTTCTACCAGATTGGTCCTAAGAAGGAAAAAACCAATATTTTCCCAAAAAATAATAAAATTTTAATAAATTGAATTGCCGATCGATCGCCAATATGCTTGATCAATCGGTTCACATCTTAATAATTTGTTTGGAAGACATAGGCAGTAAATATAGATATCTATATGAAAAGATAAAATATTAGTAAAAATTATTCCTATAAAAAAAATAAAAAATATTAATCCCTCCAGCAAACTTATTTAGAAAAGAGTAAAATATTATTTAAAAAATAGATAAATACGGAGTGTTGGCTTTGAAATTCCATTTCAAACAACAGATCTTATTTTGATATTAATAAAACATTCAAAATTGTGTTTGGTACTAATATGACTTTGAGCTAAGTGTTTCAGCAAGTACAGGTAAATGATTCGGAAAGATTATAAATACCAAAAAGCGACAAGCGATAAAGAAACTCAAGCGCAAATTCGAAGAAGGACAAAAAGATCAAAGAAAGAACAAAAGTTGGACTCAAGACCTGGGGTAGATAGGTCGGGGTGAGAATATTGTATCAAGGTATCTTATACGTTGATTGGTCTTATAAGCTCAAGTAATTAATCAAACGAACTCAAACGGATAAAAAACATACCTTGAAAATATTTCTTGGAGTCACCTAGTCGAATGGCCATGAAATGGCAACCGACTGACTGTGACCCAGTCGACTGGCCAATAAGGACCCTGTCGACTGGATGAACCAGTGAGCTATAAACATTTTTGATTGCCTGAGGCAGTCAACTGGCCTATCTAAGGCAGTCGACTGGCCTTTTTGAGGCAGTCGACTAACCCTAGCCGTTGGGAAAAATATTTTCAATCTAAGCATGGAGGCAGTCGACTGGGTACCGGTAGACAGTCGACTGGGTGCCTCAGGATTTTAAGGAAAAGTATTTCAAAACAATATTTTTGCCCAAAAACAAATGATTTTGCTTGTTGATTTTCAGGTCCTACTCTCAATATTGTCTAGGGTGAGATACACTCTCTACACCCTAGTGTTACACTATATAAAGAAAGAGATATGGATTGAAATCTTAAGGTTCTTGTGTGAGAAATTTTCCAAACATTATTCATCTCTTATTTTCTCTCAAGAACTTTCTGAAAAATCTTTTGATAGCAAGAAAGATCTAAATCTCGTTTTTCACTCCAATCATTTTGAAGATTTAAACTCAAGCTTTGTGCTTATTCTATTATTGAAAATATATTGTGAGAATATATATATCTTGAGTTCTTGAAATATCACCTAAAAACACTTGAGCTTATATTGATCTATCTTCCATAAAAACTTAGGGTTTTGAGTATTTTTGTTTCTTGAGTGATATATTGATTGCATACATAAATTTATGATCTTGGGTGAGTGAAGCCCATTGTATCAAGGGAGGATTGTTCTCTTTATTGTGTGAAGAGCTAGTTAGCTCTTTTGTAAAGGTTTTTCTATTCCACCTATTGTAGGAAGAGCCATAGTGTGAGGATAGGCCCCTATGGTTTGATGGATCAAACTATAGTTATTGGAAGACTAGAATGATAAACTTTCTTCAAGCTATTGATTATTAAATTTTGCTAGTTATTATCGATGGACCTTTTACTATTACCAAAGTGGTTGATGAAAAACTTTCCCCAAATTGCCCAACGAATGGGATAATGATGAGCGTAGACTTATGACTTTTAATGCCAAAGCTAAGGTTAATCTAAATTGTGTCTTAAGTCCAAATGAATTTTATCACGTCTTTACTTGCTCCACGGCCAAAGAAATGTGGGATAAACTTGAAGTTACTTATGAAGGAACTACTCAAGTTAGAGAATCTAAAATTTATATACTTATGCACGAATATGAATTATTTGCCATGAAGGAAGATGAAAATATCAATTCTATGATCTCTCATTTCACTAGTATTTTGAATGGACTAAAGCATCTTGGTAGAATTGTCCGTAGATCCGATGCGGCACGCAAAGTCCTTAGAAGCCTTCCGGTCAAATGGGATGCGAAAGTGACGGCTATTAAAAAATCACATGATCTTAGAACTATGAGTCTCGATGAGATTTTCGGGTCACTCCTTACATGGGAAATTACCTTAAAATCTCATGAAGAAGACGCCAAGCCTAGAAAAGGTATAGCCTTGCAAGTTTCCACTAAAAGTGAAGCAAATGAGAGAATCAAATAAGAGGTAGATGAAGACATTGTCTTGATCACTCAACAATTCAAGAGATTTCTTCAACTAAAGAAGGCTAAAGGTAGGAGGTTCTTAAAAAGCAACGAACCAAGAGAAGAGACAAGCAAGAAGGAGTCCATTACTTGCTTCAATTGTGGAAAACCGGGACACTATAGAAATGAGTGTTTCAAGCCCAACAAGGAGAACGAGAAAAGGCCAAACAAAATGGCCATGAATGCAACATGGGATGACTATGACTCTTGTGATTCGGATGAGGAAGAAAATGGTGAGGAAATTGCAAATCTTTGCCTCATGGCAAATGAAGATGAGGTACATTTAAATTTACATGCATTAGATAATTCCATTTTGTCATATGATGAGCTTTTATTTTCTCATAATGAATTACAAGATACATTTGAAAATTTGTATGATGAGTTTGAAAAACTAGTTAAGAAACATAGTTTGCTTAAGAAATCTAAATCTTCATGTAATTCTACTTGCCTCACCATAGTTGATTTAAATACAACAAATGTCAAAAGTATGAAGATAGAAGAGGAAAATAATTTGTTGAAAAAGACTATTGATGATCAAATAAACATCTTAGCAAAATTCACAAAAGGAAAAGAAAACTTTAGCATCATGCTGGGAAGACAAAGAAACTCTTTTGACAAATGCGGCTTAGGATATGATGCCTTCAACAAAGATGCACTCTTATTGAAGAAAAGAAAATCATTAAGGCATACTTTTTCAAAACAATCATCCTTCTCAACTTCAATTGATCACAATCATGTTTCGTGCTACTATTGCAAGAAAAGAGGTCACAAAGCAAATGCATGTTTTCTAAGAAAGAAGAAGAAAATTGTATCAAAAATGATTTGGGTTCCAAAAGGAACCATTCCATCTCTACGTGCAAAAGAAAACTTGGTAACTAAATCATTTTGGGTTCCTAAAGGAACTATTGCATCCCTTTCTAACCATAATGGACCCAAAATAGATTGGGTACCAATAAAAGTCACGTAACATTGTGTTGTAGGTATGCTTGATGTCCGCCTCAAAAGAAAGATGGTTCCTTGATAGCTGATTTTCAAGGCACATGACAGGGGACAAATCAAAATTCATGTCCCTAAAATCTTATGAAGGAGGAAGCATTACTTTTGGAGACAACTCACAAGACAAAATTGTTAGAATTGGATCCATTGGTATATCTTCTTCTCTAGCTATAGATAACGTACTTTTAGTTGATGGTTTGAAGCATAACTTGTTTAGTATTAGCCAACTTTATCACGAAGGTTATGATGTTATCTTTAGGTCAAATGCATGCATAGTTGAGAAAGATGGAAAACAATTGTTCAGTGCAAAGAGAAACGGAAATTTATATACTATGTTGCTATGTGAATTAAATGAACAAGATGTTAAGTGCTTTGTCACATCAAGTGAAAATAGTCGATTATGGCATAAAGGCTTAGGACATTCTAGTATGGACCTCATTCAACGTTTGTCGAAAAATGAATTAGTCAAAGGCCTCCCGAAGACTAATTTTTCAAAAGATAAAATATGTAGTGCATGTCAAATAGGTAAGCAAGTGAAATCTTCTTTCAAGAGAAAGAAAGATATCACCACTTCTAGACCTTTAGAGTTACTTCATATGGACCTCTTTGGTCCGGAGAGAACGGCTAGCTTAGCCGGGAAACTCTATGTACTTGTTATAGTAGATGACTACTGTAGATTTACTTGGGTTCACTTTCTTGCTCATAAAAATGAAACTCACTTCATTCTTGATAAATTTTATAGTCATTCAAAATGAAAAAGATTTGAAAATCAAGAAAATTAGAAGTGATAGGGGTAGAGAATTTGACAATCAAGATCTAGAGAAATTATGTGTTGAATTTGGTGTATCTCATGATCTCTCGACTCCAAGATCTCCTCAAGAAAATGGGGTAGTTGAAAGAAAGAATAGATCTTTACAAGAAATGGCTAGGACAATGTTAAATGAACACAACCTTCCCCGAAATCTTTGGGCGGAAGCGGTAAACACCGCTTGTCATGTCATAAATAGAGTTATCATCCGAATGAAATTGGGTAAGACTCCGTATGAGTTGTGGAATGGTCGGAAACCCAATATTGGGTATTTCAAAGTGTTTGGTTGTAAATGTTTCGTTTTAAATGATAAAGATAACTTGGGAAAATTTGACTCCAAATCGAATGAAGCAATTTTCTGAGGGTATTCCTCAACTAGTAGAGCCTTTAAAGTCTTTAACAAAATGACTTTAACCATGGTAGAGTCTATTCATGTTATTTTTGATGAATCACTACCTCTACCCTCACCTAAAGTTGACCTAGATGATGATGAAGTTGTAGAAATTGAGGATAGTTTCAATAATCCCAATATCTCCAACTCATCAAGTAGGCAAATGGATAAGAGTAAAGTTGGAAATCAATCTAATGATGACTTGACTTGCGCCATTCCTAAATCTTGGAGGATTGTGCACAACCATCCTCTTGACCAAGTCATAGGTAACCCTTCACAAGGTGTTAGCACAAGATCTCAACTTAGAGACTTATGCAACCACATGGCTTTTGTGTCCATTATTGAACCCAAGAACTTCCACGAAGCTCAATGTGATGATTCTTGGATCATGGCTATGCAAGAGGAACTAAATCAATTTGAACGCAATCAAGTTTGACATTTAGTCCCTCAACCCTCACATCAAACTATAATAGGCACTAAATGAGTTTTTCGAAATAAAATGGATGAAAATGGAGTGATTATTCAAAATAAAGCAAGATTGGTAGCTCAAGGTTACAACCAAGAGGAAGGCATTGAAATCTTTTCCTGCCTATTCGCTATCATCTGAGTAAGTCGGACGGTCTTTTCTTCTCTCGTTTTCCTTTAATTTTCACCTCTTACGCCCTTCTGTCTCTTCTATCTTTCTTGGCACTATGTCTGATAGCAATGACATCCGGTTAGTAGAGGAGGTTGTTCTGTCCTCTACTACTGGCACCGATCTTACCAGTAGTGACATCCCTCTGTTTAACCGTCAAGGGGCCTCAGGAACAGTTCCCCAAAACACTGATCTTCCGGGTTCGTCAACGAATCCGGGAACACCCATTTCAAGTGGTCCTAATGAATCTGTGGACCCCAAGTCTTCTGAACCATTCGTAGTGGCCCCACTTAATAAAGTCCATCCTGAAGTAGATGTTAAACATCTTTGGGCAGAGACCCATGTACCTGGGGATGTAGATGTGGACCCTTACCCAGGTTACTTAGATTTCACAAGAGTCAGGGACTTCAACATGGTAGCATTCTACTATCGGTAGTTCACCTTAAGGTTTTAAGGTTTCCCTTTCACCCTTTCTTCCACTATGTGTTCTTCATGTTAGGCTTACACCCCCTTAAACTCAACCCGAACAACCTTAGGATTCTGTCCATGCTCCTATTATACAATAGGGATCAGGACCTTAACCTAGGTTTAGCTGACTTAGTTCTTTGTTATTTTTATCAAACTTCTAGATAAAGTAAGGGTAAATACAACCTTTTTCCCTTCTATGGTCGGAGTATATGCTCTAGTACCGAAAAGTCTGATAAGGGATGGAAAGAGAGAATGGTAGTTGTGAGTTGTAATTAGTCTTACCCATTTTCTCGTACATTCACGATCCCAAACACATTCGATGCCATTCATTTACCCATCTACCGTCGCCACCACAAAGCCTCTTGCCTTTGTGAGTACTGTGATCTACATCGGGGGGATTATGCATATAGGTTTCTAGGTTATGAGAATAGAGACTATCATCCTCCCGAGTAGAATAGGTTTTTTCAAGTTGATCTGTATTTACCCTTTTCAGAAGGGTGTTTTTGTAATTTCTTTCCTTATTAATGAAAAAGAACTTTTCCCATCTCAGTGTTTATTTTCTTCTTATTTTCATGCAATATTTAATATTCGGGCATATGGCCCCCGATATTTTTTCTTCTTCCTCTGGCTAGTTCATATTATGTTTGAACTTCAGCACTTAGGAAATTTTCAATTTTTAAACCTTCGGGCATATAGCCCCTGAGACTTGTTTTTGTCCTCTAGTTAGTTCAAATCATGTTTAAACTCAACACTTAGGAAATTTTCAATTTTTAAGCCTTCGGGCATATGGCCCCTGAGGCTTGTTTTTGTCCTCTAGTTAGTTCAAATCAGGTTTAAACTCAACACTTAGGAAATTTTCAATTTTTAAGCCTTCGGGCATATGGCCCCTGAGGCTTGTTTTTGTCCTCTGGTTAGTTTAAATCAGGTTTAAACTTAACACTTAAGAAATTTTCAATTTTTAAGCTTTCGGGGTATATGGCTCCTGAGGCTTGTTTTTGTCCTCTGGTTAGCTAAAATAAGGTTTGAACTCAACACTGAGGAAAGTTTTGATTCAAACACTGAACACTCACAAAAAATAGAATGTATCTTTATTGAAATGAACTTTGAGAATCATGAAACAGAGGTGCTGAACATCAGACACAGATGCTTTAGTAAATGTGTCATAAGTGAGACACAACTTTATTGTTTTAACAAGAAAAAGAGACTACCTATGGCTAATACCTCTTTAGCCAATAAGCATTTTGAGAGTTGGGCTCGATGCGGCCTCTCTCATTCTTAAGCACCCGATAAGCTCTGCGTCCGATGACCTCAATAATTATGTAAGGGCCTTCATATGTCTCTCGTAGTTTGTCTACAATCCCAATCTTTCTTCTGAGTACCATATCGCCTACCTGGAATTCTCTTCTCTTGAATTTCTGATTGAACCGTGCCCTGACTTGTTGCTGATAGGCAGCCAGCCTTATCCCGACAACTTCCCTTATTTCCTCTAGTAGGTCCAAATCATGGGCTAGGTGCTGATTGTTTGGTCCTTCCTCCCAGGCTTGACTTTTTAAAGTAGGTACTCTCAACTCGGTCGGGATAAAGGCTTCAGCCCCATAAGCTATGGCGAAAGGGGTCTTTCCCGTTGGTTGCCTTGGAGTAGTCCGATAGGACCATAACACCTCGGCCAACTTCTCTAACCAGGCTCCTTTTGCCTCTTCAAGATTTTTTATGAGTGTATCAAAAATGGTTCTGTTTGTCCTTTCAGCCTGCCCATTTCCCTATGGATAGCCAACGGAAGAAGTGTTCTGATTGATCCCAGGCTTTGCCAGGAATGCTTGAACTTTTCTGTTATCCAAATTAGTGCCATTATCCATCATTATAGTTCGGGGTAGACCAAATCTACAAATGATGTGACTCCAGATGAACTTTATAACATGACTACTCTTGATGGGAGAGTATGCCTCGGCTTTTACCCACTTTGTAAAGTAATCCGTAGCCAGAAGAACATGAGTGGTAGATCGTATGGCTTGCGGGAGAGGACCCACAATGTCCATACCCCATCGGGCAAAGGGGTGATGGATAATTGTTGGGTTCAGTAACTCCGGAGGTAGATGAATGGCATCTCCATGAAATTGGCACTTTTTGCAGTGTCGGGTGTAGACCTCAGCGTCCCTTGATAGATAGGGCCAGAAGTATCCTTGGGTGAGAACTTTATGGGCTAAAGACCTCCCTCCGGAATGATTGCCACATGTTCCTGCATGAATCTCTTCCATGACAGCCGAAGCTTCGGAGGGCGTGAGACATCTCAAGTATGGCCCGAAGAAAGACTTGCGATATAGTTGGTCGTTGTATAGAGCATATCTTGCTGCCTTCATTCTTATCTTCCAGGCCTTAGGTTTTGACTCATGTAATGCTCCAGTCCTTAAATAATTTGTTATAAGGTCCATCCAGCTTGGCTCCCATGGAATGATCATCACATCTTCGGGGGGTTCCAAGCTTGATCGGTCGATCAAGTCTATTGGTACCATTCGAGTCATACTTTCCCTTAATGCGGAGGCCTAGTTTGCCAGATGATCTTCTATGACATTATCCCCTCTGGGGATCTGTTCAAAGGTCAACTGTTGGAATTCCTCGGCCTCTTTCAGTACCAAATTTTTGTATGCTTCCATTTTATGCTCTCGAGTTTCATACTCCCCATTCAACTACCGTACTACCAACTGGGAATCACTCTGTATCTCCGCTTTTTGTACCTGAAGGCCTCGGGCCAACCGAATCCCTGCTAAAAGGGCCTCATACTCAGCTTCGTTGTTGGAGGCAAGAAACTCCAATCGAACTGACTGCTGGATTTTAGTGCCATCTAGTGTCACAAGCTCTACACCGATCCCGATTTTAGTGCCATCTAGTGGCCTTTTGACCAAGGACTGATAAAACTTGGTTTCAGGGATCAGGGCCATTCTGAAGGCCTCGACAGCTAAATGCTGGTCACAATTATCAATGGAGGACATCTCGACATTGAATCGCGAAACTAAACTTTTAAGGGATTCGCCTTTCTCCTGGATCATGGTGAATAGGTTGGAGATGGACCGGGGTGGTTGCTTTCTGAACCAGAGCAGGGCTGCTTCGGTTAGGCTGGTGGGGAAGACTTTGCAGAGTAAGGCTTCATTTTCGGTGTAGACATTCATCTTGGTATGAACGTGGTAGATGTGCTCCGTTGGATCTTTTGTACCGTCGAACAGGGTGAACTTCGGTAGTCTGAACCTCTCCGGGTAGGGCACACTGGTGATCGTCACGGTGAATGGAATTTGTACGACGTCGATGGATGCCTCGGAGGGCAAATCGATAGAGGTCTACATCTTCAGATCCTTAAGCACCTCCCTCTGGAATCTGGTCATAATTTCCTCCAATTTCTTCATGGTCAGAATCTCTTCGGGATTGCGTCCCCCGAGCACCTGTAGGGATGACTTTGCGTGCTCTTCCCGATCGTTGTTGGATTTTACTTGGTGGTTGTCCCTTTCTAACCGGTGGCCTATAGACCTATCCTGATTGCCGGAATGTTCATCGTTCTGGATCTCTTAAGGATTCTAAAGTTGGGCCAGTTTTGCAACTAGCTCAGTGTTTTGCCTCTCCAATTTGGTGGTCCTCTCCTCCAGGACTCGCCTAATCAGATCCTCAGTTTATTGGCCTCCGTTCGGAGGTAAGTCAGTTTGTTCTGAACGGGTGATCACTTCCATTGATGGTATGAATCTCAACTTTTTTCATAGAGAATGGGAAGCCTATTGAAAAATATTTGGGCTAACTTCATTTACACCCCCTGAGGTTTGTCCTATCATCATTTTAACCCCCTCAGGTTTGCATATCTTCATTTACACCCCCTCATGGTGTGAAATGTCTAAAATACCCTTATACCAAATACCACTTAAATCAATTTAATCCCTAAATCAATTTAAACCCTAAACCAAAAACCTCCTTAGAATCAATCTAACCCTCAAACCAAACAACCCAAGATCTATTCAATATTTATTCTTTCTCTCTCTCTCTCTAACTCTCAGACACACACACACGCACACATATATATATATAGATCTATACACACAGATATATAGATCTATACATATATATATACACCCATCGGGGGAGGGGGGAGGGGGCGGCGGGAGGGGACGGCGCCGACGGGGAGGCGGTGGTGGGAGGGGGCGGTGCCGACGAGGAGGCGGTGGGAGGGCGTCGACCGGCGACTTATATATATATATATGTGTGTGTGTATATAAATATAGATAGATCTATATATATATGTGTGTGTGTGTGTGTGTGTGTGTGGTGTGTGCGCGTCTGAGAGAGAAAGAGAGAAAGAGAATTAAACTTTTTTTTTAATTTTATATTTATTTTCGAATTTAGTTTTTTTAAAAAAAAATTTAATATATATATATTTGAATTTTATATTTATTTTCAAATTTTATATTTTTTTTGAAATTTATAATTATTTTCGAAATTTAATATATATTATTAGAATTTTATATGGTTTTTTTTTAATTTTATATATTTGTCTTGAATTTAATATATTTTTTTAAAAAATTCAAAATTTATATATATTTTTTATTTTATATTTATTTTCGATTTTATAATTTTTTTTGAAATTTAATATATTTTTTTGAATTTTATATGTTTTTTTAAAAAATTTTATATATTTGTTTCAAATGTTTTATGTTTTTTGTGATTTTTATATTTATTTTTTAAATTTAATATGTTTTTTTGAAAAAAAAAATAATTTCAAAATTTATATATATTTTTTAATTTTATATTTATTTTCGAATTTATAATATTTTTCAAATTTTAATATATATTTTTTCAAATTTTATATATATTTTCAAATTTTAATACAAATTAAATTATTAAATGATGGGAGGGGGTCTAATTGATAAAAGCATTATCATTGTTTCCAAACAGAATAAGGATAAGACATTGAGGGTAGTTTAGGGATTTTAAAAAAAATTCAGGTTGATGTCATCGTTCAGGGGGTCTAAGTGATGAGAATATTGAAAAGTAGGGGGTGTAAATGAAGATATGCAAACTTGAGGGGGTCCAAATGAAGATAAGACAAACCTCAGGGGTGTAAATGAAGTTATCCCAAAAGATTTCAATAAGGGTGTTTCCCACAGACGACGCCAATTGTGTAGATGCAGAAAAATACACAATAATAATTGGGTTAAAAATTGGATCCTTTATTCATTCTTTGGCCATGTATTTATACACAATTTTGGTAAATGGGTCAAGCCCATTTACCCAAGTTTATCAATCCCTTAAATCATTGGATTTGATAAACTTTTTTCCTATTTGGACTCTATTTTCCATAACTAAGACAACTCCCTGACTTATGGATCACTCATCTTCAAGAGAATTCTAGGGGCCCATTTATTTCTTCGGCCCATCCATCTTTGTCCCACCAGTCCTCAGCCTATCTTAGTTTGTCCATGTATTAATTTGACTATTACATGTACTTATTATACTTCCTGACTAGCAGAATACTTCTTCCACATTGCTGACTGATAGAATACTTCTTCCACGTAAGTGACTTTCATTATGCCAACTCACCATCTATCTGCCACGTGGCCGAATAATGGGCAACCACATGGTATGAAAAATTTCGGGGTCAACTGAGGGACGGAGGATGTGGAAAGATTACAAGGAAGTCCTAACGGTTGTCCAATATCGCTAGACTCAATAAATACCTTATTCCCATTCTCAAGACAAGTAGAACAAGTGGATGGCTCAAAATTATCAACCAACCAAGAACACAAACAAACTTTAACTGTATTAATTTTCAGCCTAAGTAGTGTTCGAAACCCTAGATTATTAACATTTTTGTTCTTCTCTTTCGTGAAGGTTTGGATGCCTTTTATAAAGGCAAATGGACTGCACCTTGTGCCCACTCACTACAACATCAATTTTTAGTTTGTTATATAAATTATTAATGAACAATAATTATTCCAAACATGTTAAGGTGGATACTACAAACTTTCACTATCGATCAAATATTGTTAAAAGACAAATATTTTATTACCTTATCGTTTGGTTTTATCTTCGGACTACCTTCTCGTTTGTAGGTAGTTGTTTGCATGTATCCTATTCTCTCCTCACAGGACAAATCATTCCATGTCTATCTAAAAAAATGTATTTCTCTGCAACCGTGTATAAATAATACATAAATTATATAATTCAAACTAATCAACAATATGGTGTAAAATATATATATAAACTGTAGAGAAACAATAAGACAAACATATTCTCTACTCTTCCCTTCCATAGACATTACCCTCCTGTAATAATTTCCTTGTGTATGTGGCCTTAATAAGAAATAATTAAAAGCAGTAAATATCTATAATTCGGAATAGGAAAAATAAAGCAAAAACATGCAAACTAAGTTTGGCCACTAACCAAAAGTTTGTAAAAGGAGGACATAGCCGTTGCTTTTCTGTCCTTGTCGATTTACCTCTAGTGTTTGCAGTCCCACCCATTTGTGCTCATTAACACGAAAGAGAATCATTGGCTTCTTCATCTGATTACTCTATAGTTCACCTTCTTTTGGAAACTTCCCACATATAAGAAATTTAATAAACCATGTAAGTGCCTCAACTTTGCTTTATTATTTTCTCTTCTTTATAACCCATATTGTCTCTATGATACAGTAAATTAACTGGATCTGTGCATGCTAATAGTAGCCTTATTTAGCCTCAATTTTAAATCATGTTCGTAATCGAACACCCACACATAAGTATAGGTTTCATATAAACTAATTGCACTGAAAGAGGAGAAAAAGGAATACAAATACTAGTAACACTAAGTTGCCCAGGTACACCTTAGGATTGACATGATCATCGATATATTTGATCAAGAAATTATTCATTTTCAACAAGTTTTATCCTTCATCAACTGTTCGTTAAGAAGGTGAAGCTTGATGGTAGTGCAGGAAAAAAGAAAAAAGAAAAAAATAATAAAAAGGGTGAAAAGGGATAAAAGTTAAATCCCAAATACTAAAAACTCAGGGTGTGTTTTCTTATCTAACCATTCATCTTCCTATGGCAAATTATATGTGTTATATCCTATTGATTTAAGCACTAATGTGAACTGTATTATCAGTCTATCTTCATATTATCATCCTATTCCCTAGTGTATTAAAATATATTTAGGAGACTACATCTATCCAACACCATTTTTTCAACAAACTAAACAACCACATAGGTTTTTTTCCAAATAATCTTCAAATGTTAACTTATATTTATTCAATATACAAAAGAGAATTTCACAACATAAGTAATTAACCTGAGCATCAAACAAATAAATAATATTAAATAACATTAATTAAAAATCCACACCTAAACAAGAAAACATGCAATTTTTCAGCTTATGCCATAAAATTCTATATTATATATAAATATATATACATATTCACACATAATATTGCACAATATGAATACCCATAAAATAAATGTATGTCTATTGATATAGATATACACATATATATGCCATTTTGATCATGATACATGCATTTGATGTAAAAAATTGCACTATTCGAATGGCCATTTGTAGTCATATCACATCTTTCGTTCTTGAATTAGGCCACTATAATAGGTGAAATTCAACCCGAGACAAATGGACATGAGTGTTGGGCCAGGCCCATGGAAGCTTCTACTAGAGAAGTGGTGTCACCCCCCAAATTTCTAAAGACTCCCGAATCGGGACATCTGAGGAATCCAGGTTGTGATCCATACAAAGAGCGATCAATTAAGATCCTAAATAACCAATAACCGAATGGAATATTATTAATAACAATAATTTCCATACAAAACCAAACGAAAGCTAAACCAAATGATACACAAGGCACATTAAGGTGCAGAAAGAATACATTTATATAACGATGCACCGATACCGAATACAAGGAAGGGATATGCCAACAGACTTGCTCCCATGACCATACAACAACAGTCCCAATACAGGGGAGAAGTAAAAGAAACTAAAATGGAACAATTCTATGTACGAATGTCCAAAATCCAGCAACAACATCAGTGCCACGAGCCATCCTGCACTCCAAGCTATCCGTAGCCAAAACCTTTCCTGTAAACTGGTGTTTGGGAAGCCAGACAAAAGAATGACGGGGTGAGCTCATCAAAGCCCCGTAGGAGAAAGGAATCGTAAATCTCACATCCTACGAATGTCCTAGTCAAGTGCGAACCAACCCGTGTACATGCATCTACCCTAGGTTAGTCAAGTGTCCCATATGGAACTCATGCCAATACGAGACCCCGGGAACACATCCCCCTAGTCCCCTACCATGCATCAACAAATAGGGCAACTAGCACATAATACTGCCACATCACAACAACATATAATAAAGCAGAATTATATATATATAATCATTTATATATATATATATATATATAAAGAGAGATATACCACCAATACAAGTCACGTAGTATAGGACACTACATAGATCACTACGACTCGTACCCGCGAGTCCCACACTAACAATCCAAACAACCTATCACCAAATCATGGGACCAACACTCCTATTCATAACACTCCAGGAAGATAACAATCACACTTCCTATATCACGACCATATCGAGCTCCAAAACCTCAAATCAGTATCAGCTCATACTACCAATCACCTCACAATGTACTACCCACCATCCTCAAACCCAACACAGGGGTTCAACAGTCACTTAAACCTAAGGGAAGCCACAAGGATTGCCGAACAACAAAAAGAAGTGAAAGGGATTAAACAACCCATCACACCTACCACTCAAAGGTCACATGTTCACTCGAGGGTAAAATGGTCATTTCAAGGGTATAGATGTATTTTCAAAAGTTACCCCACCTATTTGGACATAGGTTGAACCATATAAACAAACGCAATCAAATTCAAAGCCCTGACGTAAGAGATGAATTTTTGAAAATGGCATCGGACAACTTCGACCTAAATAGCAATTTAAAGCACCCCTCTTTCACCAAGGGTAAAACAGTCATTTTAAATGGAAATAAATGATTTTTCATTTTGTATCTAATATGTGGATTGAGGACAGACTTTATAAACAAACATGACCTAAATCAAAGCTATGGGACGAGAGATATGCATTTTTTAAAACGGTATCGAACAAAGCCGATAAAAACGAAAAACTGAAATACCCCACTTTCACCAAGGATAAAAAGTTATTTCAACTGAAAATAAATTATTTCAAATTTTATCTACATATGTTGTAGCTATCACAAGCCATAGGAATAAACGGGACCTCAATCCAAGTTACGAGGTGAGATAAATAAATTTTCGAAAATGGTCAAAACATGCTGAATTTTCGAGAGTCGACTACACAGGAGGTTTTAGTCAACTCCATTGAAGGTGCAGTCGACTACACCAGGCCTATAGTCGACTACACAAGGACAAAAATTGCCAAAAAAATTAGGAAATGAAGATTTGAAGGCACGTTCAACTACAGGAAGGCATCCGTCGACTACATGGGTCCTAAAAGTTGAAAAACTGACCCGAAACCACTTTAAACTCGTATGAAACATTAAGGATAGCCTCAAAAACTATTAGGGAACTTTTGAAATGATTAAAATATCATTTATCTCGGTTTAGTTTTATCGAAATCATTTTCTTAAAACTCCGTAAAACTAACCGTCTTGCCCCCGGTTTCCGTTTTGTACCCCGCCGACTTTCAAAAGTCATGGATTTTGTCGGCATCACGGGGGTAGGCGAAAACAAGTTTTCCACTTAAAGACTGAATGGACTCGAATAGAAGTCTTATGAAAAATCCGTTTTCGGGAAAATAACCGAAACCAACGAAAAAACCAAAGCGTATTTGTAGATGCTCAAATGGAGCAAATGAATGAAGAACCGGAGTTCAAAAACAACTTGAAGGAAAGGGTAAGTGACTATAGACAAGGCACTAACTCTAACCCAACCACACTTCGCTCCACATTCAAACTCATAAACCCTATAACAACTTAACCGAGAATTACCACACCTCCGATGACATTCCATTCCTTAAGATCGCTAAATGGAACCTAGTGGCCGTTGCCACGGAACCATCTAGTTTCAAATCAAGAACCTTTTCCGATCCCTTCGAACCTCAATTTCACATTCAAAACCACATCACTTAGGTTTCTAACAAAATTCATTGATCATCAATACACAATCGACTCGGTTTATTCATAACCTCATCTATCACAACCAAAACATCAATATCACGATTTACGCCACGTTGCTACACCAACGCTAACTATACCTCAAAACCATCACCCGCCTTCTCAAGGCTTCAATTCATAATCAACGCTATGACTCATCACCGACATTCTCTTATCACAAGAAAGCCATCAAAACTAACTTATATCACCACTCTAAGGCATATAAACACATAGCAACAAGTATAAACATGTATTTCACATTATACTTTAAACAAGGCATGCAATTCACATTTTCACATCCTTCAATTTCACTTGAACATTTTAATAACAAATGAATTATATATCTCAAATTCACATTAAACATGCTCCTCAAACACGTAGGGTAATTTCATGATCCATATGTAAACATAAATCACATATTTGCAACTTAAATGCAATGTGACTCACACACCTCATGATACACACGTAGTGCCCGATACAATTAACGAATTCATACTCTAACCGTTCTCACTTAGAAAGAGTACCGCACCAATTCTCCCCAAGTGATTTTGACACTTCTCACTTTCAACAAGGAAGGCAGTTGCACGAGACGACCCATGACGAATGATTCGGATAATGGATGTTGCACGAGGCGACCCGTGGCGAAAGATCCAGAGATTGGATGTACGAGACAACTTGCGACTTAAGATCCGGAGATCAAATGCACGAGACGACCCATGAATTTGAGGATAGGACGACCCATCCTATATCAACAATTTTTTGCTTTTTACTTCCATAGGTGGGGGAGACCTCCTGGCTAGTTGTTGCGACGATTCTACACAAAACTACTCACCCATGATTACACAACCCGCATATAGCAACACCATGATTTGACATTACATGATGTACTCAATATGCATCCAGGTTCTCAACAACAATCATGTCCCATTACAATATATATATTTTTCTCTTTCGCAAAATATTGTACTCAATAAAACCATCATACTTACAATTTCACATTTATAAACATTGGTCCACAACATGCTTAATCACAATACATGTTTTTATCATTTGCAATATATTGGACTCCACTTAGTACAATGCTTACAATTTCATATGTATAAACAATAATTAATAAGGATGCTTTCAAATCATCAAGTTATCCTTTAATACACAAAGATAACATTTACAATCTTTTAACATGCTTATATCTCAATTAAAGCATTTAAATCTCAAGGACACATTCTCATGCACAAGAAATATTCCAATCCATCTAGTTATCCTTTAATTCACAAAGAAAACAATTCCATTCATTTAAACATGCTCTTAGTTCAATTCAAGCAAGTTTATCACAAATCACATCTCAAACATGACATGGAATCCCAAAATACCTAAAAGGTACTAACCAAAGGAACTAGCCTAATGTCACTCCAAGGCTACATCTTTAACCACCACATACACATCTGTATAACTACACTTACACATATAAACCACAATACCCACATACATATCCAAATATATATAGGCATACAAGCATACTTTACTATGAAAATTCTCAAGAATAACCACTCAAACTAGCATGCATCATATTCCTAGCAATTTCATTACTAAGTACTCCGTACACAAGGTTAATCCACATAAACATGCTCAAACCCTAACTTCACATTTAAAGGATACACTTAGCAAATTCATCTAAGTTTAGGAATCCTAGAATCAAACTCACAACCACATAATCATAGAATGGCTAGTTAAGAAGTTTTCCCCTACCTCTTGAAGAGCAAAACACAACCACTAAATAAGGCCAAGAAATCCTAGCTCTCACCTAATACCTAAATCAATGGAGCAATTCGGTGGGAAGCTTAACCATAGTCCCCTAGCAAGGAATCAAACTCCAACACAAGAGTAGAATAAGAACTATAAACTGGTTCAACAAGAAACTACAAACTAGGGCTTGAAAGAAAACACACAAGGATTGAAGAACACTTACCCATCTTAAGCTCAAACCGAAGAGAAGGACACCATGAACATCTTCCATGTTGATGGCCACACCGAATTCCCAACTTAGGGTGATCAAATCAACCCCTAAGTGGAGAAAAAACAAGCGAGAATAGATGAAAGAAAATGGAGAAGAAGAGATGAAGTCTTCCAGTGAAATACAACTACACTCATACATATTTAGAGATTTCCCACTCACCACTCTCACCATCCAATGGCCCAAAATAAATATAGGGAAAAAGGAAATGAATCCAATGGCTAGAAACAAGTCTTGCAATGAAAGACTTAATACACCACTCACAAAACCAATTAATTTGCCAAACAAGGCCTTAACATCTAAGGGTTTAGAATAAAGCAATGGAATTGAATCAACCGTCCAATGGTTGACATGAAGTCTTGCCAAATGAAAGACCAAGAATAATGGATTCTTGCATTTAAGTGCCAACCAAACAAGGCCTTATGATCCAAGGGTTTAGAACAAAGATGGGAGAATGAGATCAATGGTTAGGAATGAGACACCACTTGAAAAGTGGGAAATGACCAAATTATTCTCAACTTAGGGTTAATTTCAAGAGTGCCATCAAGCCTCTCAATTACCCTTCTACCCCTTGTCATCCTCTTTAATTACTACTATGCCATTCAACCCCCAACACTTAGCCAAATCTTTACACTTTTTCCCTCAGTGCTCTAAATATGAAAATACTCATTTAGCCTTCGGTCATTTCTTTCCCAAAATCATTTTAAATAATTTTCATTAATTACAAAATGAAAATATAACAACCATTTCACATAATTACTACTCCGGAATGTCTACACTAAACTAGGGTAACATTTTCGAGAACGCAACACGATTGTCGAAGCTCCAATGAGAAAATGTTACACGAACCCACGTAGTCGTTGGCGACACTCAAATCCACGAAGCCGGAAATGAAATACAACGAATTCATCTCATTAAGTCTAAAATGTAAAGGGAAAATATTTACACGTACCAAGAAAATACAAGACGTCATGAATAAGTGACGTCACAAAATGTTAACACTTGGAAAAGAATTCCAGAAAAGATAAGGAAAATGTGGTGCATTACAAGTAAGCTGCAAGAAATGGATAACCATCCAATCCTTAAAATTAAGGGATTGAGAGGGCAATAGAAGGAGATAAAACCAAATCCCATTAATTGGGGGTTGTGATGGGCATTCCAGATGGGCCAAAGCCCATCTCTACGTGTATAAATACATGGTTGATTAATAATAATGGGGAATTCAATTGTTGTGTAATTGTTTTGCATTTATACAATTGGAGCCATCTGTGGGAATGTTTTTAAAGTTCTTTCATCAAAGCTTCCTACTCTCTGTCGAGTTAAAACTTGAGATATCCATAGCGATTACTTGATCTCACTAGTCCGACTTACCCCCGGTGGGAGGCAAAAACTCTCAAATTGGCGACCAGATATGACGAGCACTGGAGGAGAGGAACGCCGAGCTCGAGAGGCAGAATACCAAACTGGTAGCAAAACTAGCATTAGTGTTGCCCAGGACACCACTCCCGATTCCCCCTACAGGTGAGAAAAACCTTGTGGTAGGCCAGTATGTTGATCAGTCAAACCATAATGACCAGTTACTAGGACACCGAACGGAGAACCATAGTCATCGGACGACGTCCAATCGCACCTTGGAAGATAAGATGGAGTTGTCCCTGCAAGTGATCGGGGTGCACAACCCAGATGAGACGCTTATCATGAAGAAGTTGGAGGAGATAATGGTCAGATTCGAAAGGGTGCTGCTCAAAGATCTGAAGGGGCAAACCCCCACCGATCTGGCCACTAAAGCATCCTTGTTTGAACTGTGATTGGTTCCCGAACCTTGATTGGTTTAGGACTACTCGGCTAGGGTAATAAATAATAATATTGGTGTGTGCAAATAAGCTCTTAAATTTGACATAGGTTTCCCTATCGCAAGTGCACGAATCAATTATAGTATAGTATAGATGAGATAGGGTATATCGTGTCCACAAAGACTATTGAATTCACAACTTCTTTATAATTATTGTAACTAAATTATGTAATATAATTTGTTTGTTTTTTTTCTATAACTAATTTGACAAAAAATAAAATAACATAAAAGTAAAGATAGATTTTTGTTTTGGTGTTTGAAAATAGTAGAGAATAAGATCTAGGGTATTTCTAACTCCACCACTAACCACATAATATATTCTCTTCAATTGTAAAGGGCGGTCCATCATATGTGAATCATATATAGGGTCGCAAACATTGGCAAAACCCTATTCCCAAAAAAGGAACAATTAATACATCATTGGTACAATCCATCTTTAAACAAGTATAACTAGTACATGCATTTACTCTAAACTACTCCTACTAACATAAATTAAAAGTATGTCACTCTTTATCTTTTCCTGAGCATGGTTTGTCTAAATCAAAATTGCATGTTAATTACCACTATTGTGTAGAAAATCATGAGTTAAGCATCTGAGTTGTAGCCTATATTGAATAACCATGATTGTGCAAGATAAAACATTCATTCAAGCTAAGACAAGACATAGAATAAATGAAGAATCTTATATAAAATCAAACATAATCACTCATCTACATAATCATCACATACGTGTCCTTCATTTTCCCCTTATACAATAAAAATAAGAAAGAGTCTACATTACTTGGTAGTGGCTGGTTATTCATGGTAGTGGTTGTCTGTATTGTAGATGTAGACACGCCCTTCATGGTTGATATTATTGCACAAATCTCTAACGGCAGTCCTTCAATTCAATGTATCAAGACTCCAATATAACATAATTTCAACACGCCCAATTGTAGGGCATACCCTTCTCTTTTATAGAAAAAGAGTTGTCTTTGTTTGGTAATCTGATTGCTTCACGGTTAAGTCAGGAATGTGTATCATGATATTCCTTGAAGAATGGTATGAAATCCCATCACATATGGTCAATATTGCATCCAAAATTGCCTAGAGATCATTCCATGCTTAGTCTGGCCAAAACAGGTCCCACAGGTGCATATATAAGTTGCTGATGTGTACTGGCCATATTTGGTCTTATCGAGTACTCGGTTGTTTATCACCTTGTATTCTTATATTTCATTTTTTTGCTCCGTTTCTCTTCTCGGCTTCATTCTTCTTCACTCCTTTTTCATCCTTGACTTATTTTTGGTCCTTCATAAGTCTTTTATCCATGGTTTTGGCTCTCGACTAATCTTGAATCACAAATCAAGTTATTTCACCGAATTTAACTCGTTTTACATGAAATGGCTTGAAATGTCTTAAAACACGAAAACCGTATAAAAGAACCAATATAATTATGTATATAGACATAACAATGTATAATTAGGATCCTTAAATGAATGATATTTGGCTCCATCATGCTCCCAAATTTCAACATTGCTAGTCCCTTGGCAATCAATTCAATAGAAAATTTTCAAATCTCGTGATGATTGTGTTTTTAGTATAATAAATAAAAATTAACTAACTAACTAAACTATCTAACTAACCATTTTCTTTCGTGAAGGTGTACGATTACATTTAGCATGTGTAACAAGCCTTTTAGAGCCCTCGGAAATACCAAGTGGATGAATGAAGTCTCGTGAAGGTTAAATATACTACCCACAAATTCTTTTATTCTTCATTTTTGTATGCTCCTAAAATCAAATAATCATTAATCATGCAAATGCTATAAGTTTTTTAGAATAAAATGCATACAAGTTATCCCCACTCACTTATACATAATAATTTACATGAATTAAATCTAAAACAATTGTCCCCATACTGGTGAAATAAATTTGCTAAACTCTACAGACGATCCACATAGTTGTCCGTGTTGTGAACATTCTCTTGGTAGACTAATATCCATTATTCTACTTCATTGATCAAGTTTTTCCATGACTCAACTTCAATATAATTTTTCACTTTTATCCCTTTTTATCTTTGTAAGTCTCCGGACTTTTCAGTGAGGATTTTCAATTCCAACCAACTGGGCCCTAGCTTCTTCCATGGGATTTATGCTCATTAGTTTTCTCATCTTTTTACACCAAAAATGATATTTGTGATACCATGGCCCGGATACTAAGTTTGAAGAACAACATTTTGCATTTTAATTTTTTCTTTTCTCCATACTACTTCTTCATATATATATATTTATTTATTCTTTACTACTCCCCTTGTCATTGAAACAAAACTATTTTTTCAACTACATAGTCAAAGGTAAACTTGTTGTCCCATAAAGAATGTCTGTGTGTGCTTTATAGGCCAAGACTATCTTTTTCGGTTTCAATTTCACTCATCTATTCACTCATGTGTACCACATCTTAAAAATAAATTTAATTGAACTATTACATATTTATGAGTGGGGTAGTTGTATACATAATATCTTTCTAGTCATAACATGTACACAAATCAACACATATAATTTTTATTTTTTTCATTCCCTTAAAACAAAAAATAAATAATTCCTCCCCCCTAAACTCAAAGCGAACCATGTCTTCATGGTCTAAAAATAAAAATAAAGTAGGGAAGAAATTGTTACCGCCCTTGAAGTGTAATTTTGGTTGCTTCATTATATTGCTCATATCTCCCCCAATCTTTCTTTGGATGATCTTGTTGACCCAAAGTTTTCCACCATGGGTAAACATAACATTTTGATGATAACAAACCATTGAATGTGGTGAATTTAATGTCTACTAGAATTATTTTTAATAGGTTATTGATTCAAGATAAACTCAAGAGAGCTAGTGGATCCATAAGAAGATCAAGTAAATGTGCTTAGAGCTCAAAAGACATTGGAGACAAGGATGGAGACATCAACCCAAAGCTTAAAGAAATTGAAGATCAAAGAAATGGGTAAAATAGTCTTGGGTGAGTTCTAGATTAAATGTAAACTTATATATGAAATAACTTATTTGAAAGCTCAACTCTTGAACATATAGCATATAGGATCATGCATATCATTCATGAGTCCTTGCATCATTAGCATTAAACTATGAACCTCATTTAGTCTTTGATAAAGCTGAGTGAGTTCAAGCTTTCATAAGCTATGGAAGAACTCAACAAAGATGTTGTCCTAGAACCATTAACTTAACTCATATCACTTGAAATGGATTCTAGATGCATATTAAAGCTTTGAACAAAACCGTTAAACCATGAAAAGTTTTTGTTTAATATTGAGAATTTGTTTAAATTGGAAAAATATTTTATGATCTCAATATTGACTTTAGGCATGTCAAGGACCTTATTAAGTCTATAAGACATCCTAGGAGTGTGTCTAAGTCACTTCGGAAAAATTCCAAAAGATTTAATGAAAGACCATCAAGTGGGTTAGAAGTTCGAAATGAAACGTCACATTCAAACGAGAATATCAGACTCAAACATGGGTTAAATGGAGCAATTCAAATGCCTAAAATCAAGATCATGAAGTCCTCTTTTGAAAACGGTAAAGAATGCCTTCATTTGAGTTACGGAACTCCAGTTATGACCAAAAGCGTAAACTGCGTTGGAACTGGGCTTAACAGCCCAGTCGACTGGGTAACACCCAGTCGATTGCCTGTGTGACCCAATCGACTGGGCCAGAAGGCCAGTCGATTGGCTGAGTCAGAGACTTAAAAATAAATTTTGGAATGAATTTTTGAAGACCCAGCCGACTGCCCTAAAACACCTAGCTGATTGCCTCATCCGAAATTTGAATTCTAACCGCTAGTTTCTAATCCAAAGTATTCCAAAACTTCCCAAAACACCCCCAAACGGCTATATTGTGTTCCTGTGCTATATATATGCCTTATATGAGCAAAAAATTGGCAAGAGAAGAGAGGGATAGGAGTATGAAAGAAATCTACAATTTGTGCATCATTCTTGAATTCATCTTTGGGTAGAAAACTCCTATAGGAACCACCATGAGCATCATTCATATTTTCTCTTGTGATTCATTCTTCCATACATTGAGTTGATCTTTTAAATTGAGTATTTCATTTATGACTCTAAGTATGTGAGGAAGTGAGCTTCGAATTTCTATATCCATCTATTTAGAGATATGTTGTAAACACTTAAAATTCAATTCCTATTCTTTGTGAGTGAAAGACCAAGAAGTTGTCTTGGCTTGGGATTGGTTTGTTGAAGATTGTATGGGCTTTCCATTCACCCGTAAAGAAGGAAGCATGTATGGGTTTTCTCACTCATTCGGAAAGAAGGAGATGTGAGGGATTGCTTTTTACCCCCGTAAGAAAAGCACGATAGTGGAATCCTTAGGAGGTTATCTCAAGGCATGGATGTAGACCAAAGATTTGGTTGAACCATGTAAAAATCTGGGTGTCTATGGTGTGCATTTTTTCTAACCCTTATCTATTTACTTTAAAAACAATTTTCATTTTCAATCTTGAGCTTTATATGTCAATGCTATGGAATTGCTTGTGTTTGTGTATTAATGAAGAGGTTAGGAAAATGCATAGTTGAAGTGGATTAGATTGTGAACATAAGTGAATTATAGCTTAGACTACAATCTCATTTTATTTAGCTATAATCCATATGCACCCCAAGTGTTTAACTAAATGCATATTCGATATAAGATTCTAATTGAGAGTTTATGTATGAACTCAATGTTTGATAAATTGTCATAAACTCTACAAGACGTTCCTCATGAATAACAGCATTTTGCATTATGTCTTTATGAATGAGGAAAGTGCTATAACATGCTTAGTTGAATTGCATACTTGGGTGTATGAATTATTTCCTATTCTACTTGATTCAATTATGCATATAATTGGTAATGCAATTCATTGTTCATGATTCAAAGTATGAATTGAGGTAGACACTTAAGATATCATCTTATTCACTATGTGTTTGACTAGAGCTCTACAAATATTATTTTTGATAAAACAAAGTCAAACCGAAAAATTCTCAAAGTTTGTAATTGACCCTATTCACACCCCCCCTCTAGGTGTCAATATGTGGCCAACAGATCTATTCAAAAATAAAACACTATGCAATATCCAAGATCATATTCAATAGGGAGATAATAATTAAATAAATCAAAATATAAAACATGAAACACTTTTTCAACGGAATGGAATTTTATTAATAAAATCACTCATGATTTGTCCTTAAGAGCCTACAATCCTAAAAAATAAAATTGCAGAAAAATAAAATTAAATAAATGCAAAACATGGATAGAACCAATCCTAAATTGATTTGGTAGGAAAAATAATAAATCAAAAATAATTAAAAATAAAATACTAAGAAAAAGAATTCTACATCCATTCCCTATTCCTACAAATTTTTCGTCTATTCCACTATAGCCACATTCAGTAAAGCCATTGTTCCATGTGTTAAATAACTTGTCTCATCACTTTCTTAGCTCATAAATGGATGATCTGCCAAAGAATTGATCATGATCAATTTTCTTATGACCCGATGCATTGGTTCATCAGTTGCCTCCAAAAGTTCACCCAATTGATCTTTGATTAATGTCGTGATGAGGAAGGGAAAAAGAACTTCACATCTGTATGAATTGAAGCACATGAATTTTGCTCAAGATTATGCCAACACTCCATCATCTTATCATAGATCAACTCTGGGATAGAAACGCAAAATCCCATGTTAAAGCAATAGAGTGTGTATACCACATCTCGGTATAAATATCTATCTTTATCCTTGGGACATACTTGTTTATCAAAAATCCCATCAATATACCAAAGCTCCGGTGCTAGATCCTTCTTTTTTTATCCAAAATTTAGTTGGTGGATTTTCAAGCCCTTCACAAATCTCTCTAACCATGTTATGAAAGAAAGGAATCGGAAGTGGAATAAGGTGAAACTTACCATCAAGATTAGAAGGTAATTCATGGGGAAGTCTTATGCTTTTGCAATAGCCTCGGGAGTCACGTTAATAGACCTTGAATTGTATCATATAGTTGAATGAGCGATCAAACCTCTTTCACCTTGAATATCATACCTCATGTTGTAGTAGAAATCACGCACAATATTAGGAAAAGCTTGTAAATTGCTGGCTTGTAGAGCTTCTCCAGTCATCGCTCCTTGAAAGCTCGATCCGTCATGATCTCCAATGGATCATACGTGATATGCTTATAGAACACACACTCATACTTGATCTTATAATCTGCTAGAGGATCACCCCTAGGGGTAGCATCCATATCTCCTCCTCCGTCAAACTTCTAATGTCCATTGTAGCTTTAATTGTCCAATAGTTTTGAAGAAGATGTGAAAGAAAGAATAGGGGAGGCCCTATATTTATAGATCCTAAATCAAGTCCTCGCTATGAGAGGAATGATTCAATTTACTGCAAAAATCTGGAATAGGAATTGTAAAGAATGGAAAGTTTTGAATTGATAATAAGATTTAATGCAAAATTTTCCGTAGTTAAAAAGGATTTCATATTTATGAAAATTTTCATCAAATTCTCTTTTCTTTATTAGAAACTACTAAAACTATAAACTATATTATTATATTACAGTCAAAGTCCTAATTTGGAAGGAAAAATCAAAATACATAATTATATATATTAATTTTCAAAAATTAGAAAAATATATATTTTTTCCAGGATTCACCAAGTCCTCGGTGAGGAAACTACCGAGTACTCGGTAGTCCCTATACAAGAATGTTTTTCAAAGACTACTTTTTCTTTAATAAATATATATATGTATAGAATATATATAAGAATTCAGTATAAAAACTTAATTAAAATATTTCAAATAAAATAAATAAATATATATATAATACATAAACAATTATATAAAATGAATTAAAATAGAAGTATATATTTATATAAGTTAAAATTTTATAAAAATATTATTTTAAAAAAATGTACCCCTCCCCCAAACTTATATCGTTATGTCCTTATAATTGAAAAAGAGATATAATCGAATTAATTTGTTCGATAAATTCAAGAATATCCATTTTCATTAATTTTCTAATATTTTTCAAGGGATTTGAGTACAAAAGTTGCAAATAAAAGACAACTAAAGCAAAAAGTACAAAATAACAATTCATGGCTCGGGCTCAGGTAATATCTAGTGAAATTACCTAGATGATTGATATGTGCTCAATATTATCCATTTTAAGCCCTTATCTTGCTATAGTTATGTCATTTCATTTCATTTTTTTGGTGTTTTTATCCCGTTTATGTGTTTAAGCATGATTCTGGAGCTTAATGAAGAGATAGAGCTAACTTCGGTGAATTAATCAAGTCCATGTTTGTTTTTCTCCAAGAGGAGAGTCAATGAGGTTTTTCCGAGACAAAAATGGCCCCCGGAGGGCAACAACGGCACTTTTCGAAGCCGTTACTTCAAGAAAAAAGTCTCGTGGAATCAAGACGGTCACTTTGGCACAGTTGCGGAGAAAAGTGGTTTTATTGAAAAAGCCTACACTCAAGCCTACGCCTACAGAAGCAAAAAGTGTCCAGAAAGTGGAGTTCTACGCTCAGGTTATGCCAAATCCTACGCTTAGGCTACGCTCAAATATGCCTAAGGTGTAGCTGCGGCAGGAAGATTGTAATTTTTGCTGCAATGTCCAATTTGCCCCCGTTCTAATTTTGTGATGGTCGACAACTCCCACATCTTAAAGTATGTGCAAAACACATATTATTCATCAGAGAGTAGGGTTTTTATTAATTGTTAGTGAAATTTGAAATTTCCTAGACGAGAGTGAAAACAAACTAGAGGGGGGTGAATGGACTTTTTGTCAATTTTAAGATCAATCAAAATTATTTAGCGAAAATTCAATTTTAATTAGTCACAAACCCTAATTCTCAATTTAATTCTAAAAAATAGATCAATAAAGGAAATATGAATATAAGTGCAGAAAATAAATAATGAGAAGACACGGGATGTTTTATGTGGAAAACCTTGGAAAGACTCCAAGTCAAAACCACGGATACGCTCAGGTATCGATGCACTATGAATCAGAGAATTTCTACATACTCTATAAAAATAGAACTTATAACCGTTGTAATTTTTTGTTCTTCACTCAACGTCTGAAAGTTTAGATTCACTCGCGTTCCACGAAGCTCTTGCTCCGATCTCCGTACTCTGTTGGCTCTACTTCTCAACATATCAAAATCAACACGAAACCTCCTACTTCGATCTCCGCACACAGACGACTCCATTCTTTGACGGATCAATGCAACTCATTTCAATAAATGGTGTGTGAATTTTTCAGGAACTAAACCATTCGACCGTGCATAGAAATCGTCGATGTTGAAACATTATTGAAGACATCCAAAACCAAGAGAGAACTTGTGTATCTCTAATCACTCAATAATTTTCTCTCACCATATCATATCTCTGTAGAAGAAGAAGATGCTGTAGAAAACTTGCAGAGAATTCTTCAAAATGTGTCTCCTCTTGTTGTAGACTTGGGTATTTAGAGAGAAAAATGGTCCAAACCCTATGCTTTCCCTTTCTCATAATTTCACATACAAACCCTATATTCTGGTGAATATAATGTATATAGACCGCACTTTTGATGTATATAAGTCGTGGTCATATCATAAAACCAACCCCCGAACAATTTGCAAAAACTTGCCGCAGCTATGCTTCAAGCGTAGCAGGAGTGTAGGCCCAAGCATACCTCCAAGCATAGAAATGTGTTTTCCAGCCACTTTTTGAAACTGAAAGCGTAGGCTTAAGTGTAGGTATTTTTGTCAAAACCACTTTTCTTCACAACTGCGCCAAAATGATACTCTTTAACCCATGATTCTTTTTGATTGAAGTGACAGCTTTGGAAAATATCATTTCCACCCTCCAGGAGACAATTTTCCCCAATATGCTCACTTTCGTGCTTCACTTGTTTTCTTCATTACTTCAAAACTTGATTCTGCCTTTGATGAATATTATCGATCTGATTAACACAAAACCGACCTATCTAACACTCAATATGGTTATTGACGCCAGACAGAATAGAGATTATTCTGCAGGCTATTGCAATAGGTAATTTGCAAGAAAAACAACGGGAGAATTCGACCAAAAATTTCAGAGAACACTCTGGAATTCAATAAAATTGTTTATAATCAAGAATGACAAAAACCAACCCACAAGCCGGGTTAAAATAGCTGAAAATCGACCCTTAATGGAATTTTTACCAAAAATAGTAAAACCCTAAAAGTCTTACCAAAACGAAATACGGAAGGAAATTAAAATATTGCCAAAAATCTGGCCCAAATCGGGTTCAAAATCATCTACTAATTGACAAATAAAAGATTACCATAAATAGCAAAAATTAACTAAAATTAAAGATTTGAAAAGGAAAACAGTGAATTCAGGGCTCGAAACGATGTGCACCGGACACTTGTAGCTCCAGTTATGGCCAAACAACCGTCACGTGCACGGAAACCGCCCCAATTAGACTAGATCACGATTTCTTGCCATCTTTGCGTTGATCCTCCCACTCCAGGTAATCTAGCGCCATTAATGCACAATCTGACAGCTCGGCATCATCTGACTCGGATCCCCCTGCATCAATTATTGTCTAGAAGATGCCATAAATAAACTATATATAAAAATGATCTTATAATCCCCCCTTGGCATTTCTGAAACAAAACCATCTTTTACAATATAGTCTGACAAATAACAACATAACATCTATACCTATGAACACACACCAACAAATATAGATATAAACTATCACCTTGCTTTCATGACAACCAATCCTGTAACCACAACACTAAACAAACAATTAAACGCAAGTATGGAAAACATATATAAACCAACATAATGATCATCAGAAAATAATAACAACAATGCACACATAATGATCATCATTCCCCCCCTGAGAATAAACTCCCCATTGCTAAATACTTCTCCCTCTTAATCAATCAAACAATCTTTCCCCCTCACTTAATACTTCTCCCCCTTTTTGTCACTAAAATGTCAAGCAAAGAGAGTATATGCCATAGAAACAATGTAGAGAGATTCAATGAAGTACTCAAGGAAAAACACCAAGATACAAAACTCTTATCAGATCATATCCAAATTCTAAGAGTAACATAAATCTTTACTATGCATGATCCTACTACTAATGCATGAATGCAAAATGTCATGAAAAAATAAAAATAAATAAAATACATTATTTTTGTTTTTAGAAATTTGTGAGCAAGGAAGTAGAGACACAAAACCAATCATTAACACATCATATTCTCAGATTTAAGTCAACCATTATACATATGGAATAGAAGAAAATCAACACATATATTGTAACGTCCGGTATTTTTACGTGTTAATTAAAAATATTTATTTAAACAATTAAGTGCTTATGTGATTATGTGTTTAATGTATTTATGTGTTTTAACATGCCTTACATGTTGTATATGATATAACATTATAAGTTGCATGTTGTATTTTCATTTTGAGAATAATGAAAATTATTGAAAACGATTTCGGGAAAGAAATGACCGAGGGGTAAATAAGTAATTTCACATTTTGAGCAATCAGTGGAAAATGTAGAGATTTTGGCTTAGTATTAGGGCATGAGTGGCAAGTTGGTAATTAGAGAGGATGACAAGGGGTAAAAGGGTATTTAAGAGTCTTGATAACACTCTTGTCAATAACCCTAAGTTGGGAAAATATTGATCATTTTACACTTTTGGAGTGGTGTCTCGTTTCTAGCCCTTGATCATCTTCTCCCATCTTTATTCTCAACCCTTGGATCATAAGGCCTTGTTTGGATGATACACCAATGCATTAATGCATTAATCTTGGTCTTCCATTAGCAAGACTTCCTCTCTACACTTGGATTATTTACTCATTTTCTTAGCTTCATTTTGAACCCTTGGATTATGAAGTGAGTTAGTGGAAATTCTCTACATGTTATATATGGGATTGTGTTGTCAAGAGGTGAACCCTTAGATCAACCTCTTTTTATCCCCACTTCAATATCAACCCTTGGATTAGAACACTCATTTATGAGTTATACATATAAACAATTAGGTATTTATTATTGACTTCTAAAGTGCAATACATTTCTCTCATTCACCAAAAACCTCTCTATCTCTCATACGTTTCTCTCTAGCTCTTCCTCACTTCACTCCTTCTCTTCAAGTTGTGTAGTTTTTTCTTCCTTTTTATGGGAATTTGAAGGAGGTTTGTGCATGAAAGTTGATATTGGTACTCTAAGCTTTCTTTTGACCCAAATCTTGGTAAGTGATTTTTCCTCCTTTGGAAGTTCTAGTTTCAAACCCTAACTTCTATTCTTGAATTCTTGTTTTCAAATTTTGATTATAGGGTTGTCTTATCTATAGCTCTTTCTTAAGACTCTATTGAAGCTTAGCTACTGGGTGAATTGAACTTATTGTTGGCTTTGGAGGATGTTGGGTTGATTCGACTTCACTATTGGAAGCCTTTACTCGTTCTTGGTGCTCTTGTTTGGAATTGAGGTAGGGGAAGAACGATTTGTGTTTGTCTTTGTACGAGGGTGTGTGTGTCTATGTGTATATATGCCGTATATATATATATACGAGTTGGTCTTGATAGCTTAGACTATGATTTAGGCCTTTGAGAACATGATTTTGTGATATAAATGCATGTTGTGTTTTATAGCTTACAAATATGAATTGTAAGCATGGTTATAAATTGATTACAATATATTGCACAAAGAAACAAGCATGTATTATGATGGCATAGGGTTGTGATCGAAAACCTTTATGCATTTTGGTTACACCACGTAGTGTCAAAATATGGGTGTTGGGTTATACGGGATGTGTAAACATGTGTGTGTAGTCTTGTGTTGAATCGTCGAAACAACTGGCCAGGAAAAGGTGACTCCCACCTATGGACTAATAAGCCAGAAATTGGGGATATAGGGTTGGCCGCTTCCCCATCGTGGTGGAAATTGCCATTCTCGAATCTTTGGGGCATGAGAGTTGCAAGCAGGGCTCTCGTGCAACCGCCTTCCTTGTTGAAAGTGAGAAGTGTCAAAATCACTTGAGAAGAATTGGCGTGGTATTCTTTATCATTATAAATTAGTAGAGTGCGTATTTGTTAACCTGTATTGGGCAAGCGTGTAATATGGGGTGTGTTGAGTCATATTGCACTTGAACTATCATATATGTGTGATTATGATATTGATATTGAAGCATGCTATAATTGTGGAAAAATGTGTTGTGAGCATGTTGGGGAAACTTATTTGTTGGGTTTGATGGGGTTCCGGATTGGCGTGAGAGCCATGTGGAACAAAAGACCGACCTAGGGTTAGTGGCATGAACCTTGGTTGGTTGAACCACTCAGACTACCGAGATGGAGGCACTGACGCTTCCTCTACTGGGCTAGTGAGCTCACCCCACGCCTTATATATGTTTCAGGTGATGATTCCATTGGGAGAGTTCCGTACTCTCTCCGTGGACGTGTGGCATTATGTCCACCCTTTTGTGCATGGGAGGCGGACCATACTTATATTTTGTTGGGCATTAGGTTGATAAACATGTATCAATATGTTCCTTTTGCCCATGTAAATCAAAATTGTAAAACTACTTTATTTTGATCCGTCTAGCATGTTAGTCGAGATGTATTGTCTATGTACATCCCTTAGAGCGCTATGCGTGGGAATTATATTCTTTTGGTGCACTTCGGTGCGGGATTGTGCAAATGTGTATTTTGAACAAACTATAACATGTTTCGCCTTAGAGCACTTTAATGTCAATATTGAATCCTTTCATTTGGAGTTGTGAATGTGAAATTGATTATTTGCCTTGAATTGTGAGTATTAGGTGTTTGACGTTTTTCTAGGTTTTCAAACCAATCCTTTTCGATTTGAATGGAAAAACCCGTTTTCTCCCACCCCCATAGCCCGGTAAATTTCCTTGTTTTAGAAATGATCTTAAACTCATTTTACAAAAAATTTGAGCCTTAGAAACCGGGGATATTTAAAACGAAGACCGGGGGCAAGACGGATAACTTTAATAAACCTTATAAGAAGGTTTTTGGTTTAAGCAATTAAGTTTGATGAATATAATTTGGAGTATGGACCTAAATAATGGTATATACAAGCATTGTCATGTATAAGTAGTTGTTACGGTGATGTTCGGGCCAAATTGAGCATTTTCGGGTCCGGGAGTCGACTGACGGACTTACGTCAGTCAACTGGCAAATAGCCGTAAAAGTTCTAGTGAGGTCAGTAGACTGATGGTTTTTGGTCAGTCGACTTACGGCCCTTGTCAATCGACTGATGGCCCTTGTCAGTCGACTGATTTTCCCCAGGGTGTCCTAGTGTAGTTCTGTTTCAACACTTCTTCACTCTTTCGGACATATCTGGAGCTATAAATGTTGGATTGAGGTGCTATTTAGCTTTTTAGAAATATGACTTAAATATATTAATGTTAGGATTTTGAATCACTTCATTTGAGTCATTTTTGAGGGCGTAATGGTCGTTTGAAGGTGACGGTATGGTTTAAGCCTCGGCACCTCACGACGACCGATTTCTCAAAATGTTGTGGTTTCTGTCTCGTACGTTCAAACTCAGTTCTGTTTGTTCCTGTAACTTATTTTAGGTCCAAAACTTTTATTTATACCTTGAAATCACTACTTTATCCCTGTGATTAGCATTTTACCCTTGGGTGAGCACGGGTGCTTAAACGATCCATTTAAGATACCGTTTATTTCATTTTGCTCCTATTTGGATCCCGAGTGATCTTCTTGACATATTGTAGGGGTGAAATGACATTTTTACCCTTTTTAGGTGTTTGACGATTGAACATCATCGGTTCTCATTTCTTCTTACTTCCGCATTCACTCCCTTAGCTCTTAGGCTCGAGTTTCGGAGTCCTAGGAAATTTGGGGTGTGACATATACCTTTCAAACTCAAGAATGCATAAGTCAAGTTTTTCAAATAAATATATGTATGAAAATTCTCATGGGCAAGCATTAAGGCAAGATGAAAATAATACATACTAAAGCTGATAATCTCCCCACCAACCGTTGATAATTCAATCCAAGATCAAACTAGAAGGCAAAAGAAATAAATGATACTTTATCTTTGACACACAATTTCCTCATTTTCATCTTTTCAACCTTTTCACCATATCCCTTTTCGTCCTTTTAAGCTCCGGACTTTCCAATGAGGATTCTTAGTCCCGACCAACTGGGCCCAAGCTTCTTCCATGGGATTTATGCTCATTAGTATTCTCCCCTTTTTACGCGAACACTCAATGCTTACTGAGGCAAGACGCCCAGTTACTCAGATACAAGAACTACTTTTTGTAGTTTTATATTTTAAACATCTCATTTACTCAGATTAAAGAACAACATTCATATACATGCAAAAATGTATATATATTTCATGCATAGACCAATCTAGCATAGCTCATGAACCTTAATACCACTTCGGGTTAAATAAAAAAATTAATAGATTCAGCAGGCAATATAATCATCATCGGAGCAACTAGCACATAGGATTAAAGTTTTGTAACATAAAATAATCATGACAAGTGATCATCAAAAAATCTTAGGTCAGACTGATACCTCTACTTCACATATGCATAATAAGATAAGTAAATGTGAAAATAGAGGAAAATATGACAAATTTTGTACTATAGCCAAGCTCAACAGTCTCAAAAATTTATTGTCATATATTTCAAAATAAAATGCATGCATTAATAAAAATAATATAAATACATGATTACCTATCAATTCTAGGAAAATAATGCCATGTGTTCCTAGAATGATAAATAAGAAGATATATATTCTAAAGAAAGCATACCAATAGATTTCCTAAGACTAACATGCTTTTGAAAATCTAATGGTTTTGTAAAGATATCTACCAACTGAGAATCTATGGATATGAACTCTAAAGACACTATACCATCTTCAACAATATCACGAATGAAATTATGTCGAATATCTATATGTTTTGTCCTAGAATGTTGAACAGGATTTTTAGAAATAGTTATCGCACTCGTGTTATCACAAAACTTAGTTATCGTGCCTTGAGAAAAACCATAATCCTGCAACATTTGACGCATCCATAAAACCTGAGTACAACAACTACCAACTTATATGTACTTAGCCTCAGTAGTGGAAAGGGAAACATAATTTTGTTTCTTGCTATGCCAACCAACAAAGCAATTTCCAATATAAAAACACCCTCCATTGGTACTTTTTCTATCATCAACATTACCGGCCCAATCAGCATCAGAAAAGGATGCAATATCAGTATTAGTACATGATGGATACCACAGTGCATAATTCACTGTCCCTTTAACATACTTGATAATCCTTTTCACAACAGTTATGTGAAAGTTATGTCAAGTCGACTGGTAGTCAAATACAACAAACTCCCAATCATACTCCTATAAATTGTAGGGTCAACATCTTTGCCTTTAGTATCTACGCTAAGCTTGACACTGGTACTCAGAGGAGTGCGAGCATCCTTAGCCTTTTCCAAACCAAACTTATTTACTAATTCCAAGGCATAACGAGTTTGAGAAACAAAAATCCCATCATTTAATTTCCTAACTTGAAGCCCTAGAAAGAAATTCAATTCACTAATCATGCTCATCTCAAATTCATGTTTCATTTGATCTCCAAAATAATGAGCAAGCTGATCAGAAGTGGAACTAAATAAAATATCATCAACATAGATTTGAGCAACGACTGTATCACTCTCAATTTTCTGAATAAACAGTGTTTTGTACACCCCCTCGAGTAAAACCTGTTCCCAACAGGTAATCAGTCAATCTTTCTTGCCAAGCTCTAGGAGCTTGCTTTTACCCATACAAAGCCTTTTTCAGCCTGTAAACATGACCCAGATAATGAGGATCTTCAAATCCTTTGGACTGCTCCACATATACTTCCTAATGAAGAACACCATTCAAAAATGCAATATTCACATCCATTTAATACAACTTGAATCCAAGATGACAAGCGATAGCAAACAAAATCCGAATCGATTTAAGCCTAGAAACCGGAGCAAAAGTCTCATCAAAATCAAATTCCCTCCATCGGAGTATATTCTTGAGCAACAAGCCTAGCCTTATTCCTAACAAATGTACCATTTTCATCATTTTTATTCTTGAAAATACACTTGGTACCAATCACGTTTATCTCTTTTGCTCTAGGCACAAGATACCACACATCATTCTTAATAAATTGCTGAAGTTCTTCTTGTATAGTATTTATCCATTCGTTATCTTGAAGAGCTTCTTTGATATTTTTAGGTTCCAAGGAAGATGTATAACATGCATATGAAACCTCATTCCTAGCCTTTCTCCATGTCACCATCATCTGATCAACAGATCCTATAACATTATCCAAAGGATGGTACAACTTTACCCTTGCATATGGTTCTTTAGAAGGTGTAGGCTAAACATCACCAATTTGATCATGTGATTATGCAGGACTTGAAGTATCATCATTAACCACATTGTCCTCTTTTTCAATCTCAGAAGAATCATCATCCAATATAAAGAATGGCTCACCATCTTCCTCCTCAACAGACATCGGAGACTCATCAACACATGAGACATCAACCACTACATTGGCAGATTCCATAATTGTTTAAGTTCTAAGGTTAAAACCCTATATGCTCGACTAGTCAATCAATAACCCAAAAATATTCCTTCATCACTCTTAGACTTGAACTTCCCAATAGATTCACGATCTCTAAGAATATAACGTTTTGCTCCAAAAACCTTTAAATATTTCACAATGGGTTTCTTGCCATTCCACATTTCATGAGTTTTTAAGGTGCCAAGCCTAAGATAAACTCTGTTTAAGGTGTAACAGGCTGTGTTCACCGCCTTGGCCCAAAAATACCTATGAACATTCTTACCCTATAGCATAAAATTGGCCATTTCCTAAATAACCCTACTCTTCCTCTCAACTACTCCATTTTGTTGAGGAGTTTTAGGTGCTGAAAATTCATGTTTTATTCTTCTCTCATCACAAAACACTTCAATTTCTGAAATTTCAAAATACCTTCCATGATCACTCCTCACTCTAGAAATGGAGCAATTCTTTTCAGTCTGAATTCTTAAACAAATCCTCTTAAAAATTTCAGAAGCTTCAGAATTTTTACTTAAAAATCCAACCCATGCAAACCTTGAGTAATCATCGACCATGACAAAAATATACTTCTTTCCTCCTTTGCTCATGGTCCTAGTGGGATCCATTAAATTAATATGCAACAGCTCTAAAGGTCTAGAAGTACCAATGACATTTATCTTTTTGTGTTGACATCTGACTTGTTTACCCTTCTGACATGATCCACACACAACTCATTTTGCATAACCAAGCTTAAGGACTCCCTTAATAATTCAACTCTTAGTAATTTTTGTTAATTCTCGAAAATTAACATGTCCCATCCGCTGATGCCAGATTTCAACTTCATCAAGTTTAACTCTATTGCATAACAATTCAGAACTAGGAATAATGTAATAGCAATTATTAGTTGAACGCATACCTTCCATCACGCAATTCCCAGAAGATTCAATGATCGAACACTTATCAGGAGAAAAAGTTACCTTATGGTTGTTATAACATATCTGACTTATGTTCAACAAATTTGCTTTAAGACCTTTTACATAAATCACATCTTCTAGTTTAGGTAGGCCGGAATCACAACCGTACCTTTTCCTTTAACATTTGACTTCTTTCCATCACCAAACGTTACTATCCCACCATGACACTTGATAGGTGCTCAATATTGGTCATTTTTCGCCCCTATCCTGCGTTTGTTATGTTTTTGCATTCCATTACTTGGTATTTTTATCTTGTTAGTGTGTGTAAGCATGTTTCAAGAGCTTAATGAAGAAACAAAGCTAATCTCGGTGAATTAACTGAGTTTGTGTTCATTTTTATCTCGAGAAAAGAATCAAGAGGTGCATCAGAGCAAATAAGAGCTACCGAAGGGTTAAATGGACATTTCACGATATCATTATCTCACCAGAAGGGCAAAACTGTTATTTTCAAATAATAATACTTCACCGAAATGCATTGAGGGTCAAAGGCAACCAGTTTAGATCAAATACGAAAAGACGGGTTTTTACATCAAAAGTGCATGATACCTACGTCACCGGAGAGAAAAATGGGCAAATTTGACTCAACCTACGCTCCTAAGATACGTTGTGGTTTTGGACCCTATGCTCTAGACCTAAGCCCAAGCATAGGTCAGGAGCGTAGCCCTACGCTTTAGACCTATGCCCAAGCGTAAGTCAGGAGCATAGGCCCCACATGATGGTCACGTGATCCGTCGACATGCTGAAGTTGTTTTGCAGTTGTTTCAAACTTTTTCAGTTTTGTCCCTACTTTGATCTTTCAAGTGATCGGTGATTTCAAACCTATACGTACAAGCTTATATACATATTTACATATGATTTTATGAGATTATTGATGTATTATAAAATTACAGAAAAGGGCAACCATTAGGGTTTCCCTCACTTGTCTATAAATATGAGAGGATTAGGGTTTAAAAAGAATTTTTTTAGGGTTATTTTTAGTTCTGTTTTGGAGATACACGTTCATTCATGGAGTTCTCTTCCATTGAAGAGAACCACCATTAAAGGCCTAGAGATTCGGATAAGAAGGCCATGGAGAGCGGTTCTACACCAATAATGCAGACTCCTTCAGCAATGATCAACTAATCTAGGGTTTAATTTCAATTGAATAGAAGGGACGCTATGACTATACTATGATGATTGTGTTAGATGAGAGACCATTTTTATTCGTGATACAAGTTTATATATTTGAATTGATTCTTGTCTTAGACTTTTTGAATATATTTATCTTACACAATCACAATTATTCACTATGGACTGGAACTCGGTTGCTTTATCTAAATCCTAGGTTGACACATGCCATGTCCTGACAAATAGATATAGACATGCCTTAGTTTATTTTGATGCTTTAATTTACTGCTTTAATTTAATTTTCTGTTAGTAGTCGGCATTCACTAATCAGTTTAGTCTTGAGATGGGTTGTCGCGATCCGGTTGATAGTAATCCTTTTTGGGGTCAAACTGCTAGCGCGGTGCGACCTGATTCACAGTCAATGGATCGCCTTCATACAATTGAAATTAGAATTTGAACTATGGTATGCGGTTAATGGTGGAGTGAGGAAACCCTAGTTTTCTCTCCCTCTGAATCGCAAATAAATTTACTTTGTTCTTTAGATTAATTTAAGTAATATTAGATAATTTAACAAAATCGACTCTTTTTGGAAAACTATAATTCAGTGTTTTTACATTATTAAAGTGAACAATCCTCATCTCTATGGGATAGATATTCCCCTACTCAAGCAAAACTATACACAATTGATCTGTGCGCTTGCAGAAGGGTAAAACCTAAGTGACGTTAAGGTGTTGCTTTTAACCATGTATTTTGCACACACCTGACGCTCAACATGTTTTTGGCGTCGTTGCCGGGGACTTGGCATTATTCAATAGCTTTAGTTGTTTATTTGCATTGTGTTTTTGTAGGTTAAAGCTAAAGTTGAAATTCTTATGTGATTTTTAGGTACAATTGAAGAGCGTCAAAGGAAAATAAAAAGTTGTTGAAGTTGCGTCTGGACCTTTTGTGAGTTTCAATTTTGCTTGATCTTGGCATTCAAATTCTGTGTTAGTAGTTTATGACCCGGATATTGAAAGAACTATAGGGCGTTTATGAAAATTTATTGAAGAGCGTCATCAGATAGAAGAAGTCGAGATGGGTGACAAGAGAGTCAATCCACGGAGAGGACCAGAAACCTCATTGAAGGGATTCTACGCACTGGAAGCGTATGAATTGTATGCTGAATTTCTAGAAGAGGAAGGTGCAAAGCATTTTGAGATCAAGACGAGTGTGATCAACATGCTTCCAAAGTTCTCTGGTCTTAGAATAGAAGATCCGTATCAGCATGTCAATGAATTCTTAGAGGTTGTATCAACTGTTAGGTATGATGGTTTAACTAAAAATGATCTAAGAGTGCTTCTATTCCCATAGTCTTTAAAAGAAAAAGAAAAATGATGGTACAATAAATTGAATCAAGCAACTAAACTTGACTGGGAAACACTTAAGGAAGAATTCTTAGAGAAACATTTTTCCATTGGAAAGACTTCAGAAGCCCAAGAAGCGATTAAGGGATTCAGGCAATTGCCAGGAGAACAATTTCATGATGCGTGGGAGAGGTACAATGATATTTTGTATAAATGTCCCCACCATAGGTTTTCTGATCAAGATGTTGCTAGAAATGTTTACATAGGTCTAGGTGAAATGCACAAAAATCTGATAGATGCCTCTACAGAGGGTCAGTTTACCTTGAAACCCGCAAGAGACCTTTTAGAGATGTTTGATAACATTAGTGAAAATGCCCTTCAGTATGAATCTGATCTGAGGTCTAATGGTTAACTAGATAGGCGATCAGAAAACACATGTGAGATTATTCATGATATGAAAAATCCAGTGGCACTATTATAGGAGAGGTTAGAGTGATTTGAAAAACTTCTTACCCAAAAATGTCATTCCCCTAAAAGAAGTTTTTGAGGTTGAACCAAATTATTCTCAAAATGAGCGTGACAACATAATAACCTCTATTGTCAATCCAACATGGAATTATTCCAATAATGCCCCGTTCTCCAACTCATACTCTCGAAATAAAAGAAATCATCCATTCCTATCCTATAAGTCCACAAATGTGGAGAATCCTCTAGAAAAAGTTGAACAAGGACAGTGGTCCAATTCTCAATCCAATTTTCAACCAAGGTTGTAATTTACCTCGCAGCCAAGGTTCTAGCAGAGTCAGCAATCATTCGAATCTCAGTCAAGAATAATGAATCAAAATTTTGAATCAAATTACCAACGTAGACAACCATCTAATAATTATCTGGCTCTTCAGCCATTCAATAACAACCAGGCTATCCAACCATTCCAATATCAGCTCTAGTCTCAAAGAAACCAAGCTCCATCACCCGATTTTCAAAATAACAGGATAGAGCAGACCTTGGTAGACCTCCAAAATTAAATGGGGGTACATACTGAAGCACTGGCCCAAAACACCCAGTTAGGACAAATGGAAAATCAGAGAAATATTAGAGAGCCAGGTCAGTTGCCCAGTCAGCCTATCGCTAACCCAAAGATCCAGTAAGTGCAAAAGCATGGATCATTTACTAATGCTAATCATGAGTCTGTTTAAGCAATTACGACTCTAAGAAGTGAAAGGGTAGTGGAGAGCAAAGTAGAGGAAGAACATGAGGAGAAACTGCATAGAAGAAAGGAAGCTGAGCAAGCTAAAAGGAAGGAAGTTGAAGAAACACAACAGAAAGAGGTTGAGAGCGGAGAGGCTGAAGTTCAGAAAGATAAACTACCAGTTGATAAGAGTATGGATGAGATATTGCTTGATGATCCAGATAGGGTGAACTACGAGGAGGCACTGCCATTTCCTCAACATTTTAGAGAACCGGCTAGGTATGGGAAGATGAAAGAATCTAATATATTGGATACATTCCGACAAGTCAAGATTAATTTGCCGCTCTTAGATATAATTGACCAAATTCAACCTTATGCTAAATTTTTCAAGGATCTCTGTACACAGAAGAGGAAAAGCAGAACAAATAATCTCAACAAAATACTCTTGATTGAGCAAGTGAGTTCACTGTTGTTAAGCAATACTCCACCAGAGAGGAAAGATCCTGGTGCTCCCACTATTTCTTGTGTTATTGGTGACCAGGAAATAGGTAGAGCCCTTCTTGATCAAGGTGCAAGTATTAACTTGCTTCCTTATTCAGTCTATAAATAGCTAGGGTTGGGAGAGCTCAGTCCCACAGAGGTTGTACTGTAGTTTGCCGACCGATCTGTCAAGCAGGCGAAAGGTATTTTGGAAGACATCATAGTTCAAGTGGACAAGTTTTACTTTCTAGTTGATTTTGTAATCCTGGAGACAGAACCTGTCTCGGACTCAAAAAAACACATCCCAGTGATCTTAGGAAGACCATTTCTAGCCATGGCAAATGCATGTAGAAATTGCCGAACCGGAGCCATGGATTTGACCTTCGGGAACATGAATGTCAGGATGAATGTGTTTGAGGGAAGCCTTCAATTACCTGAGTCGATGGACTGTTTCCAGATAGATGAGTGTGATTAGCTAGATGATATTATACATGATTTTATGACTCAAATTCTAGAGAAAGACGAGCTTAAAGAATTTCTAGCGAATGAAGTGCCGAATGATGAAATTTAAGATTGGGATGCATATGTGGAAAGGTAGAACAAGGAATTGGATAAACTTGAGACTGCGTTATAGGTATAACCTTGGAAGCAAGAGCCAGTGGAACCATTCCCAATAGTTTCAAGTACTCCCCCAGTTCCATCACTTACAACTCCACCTATTTTAGAACTAAATGAGTTGCCAGAAAAGTTGAATTATGTTTTCTTGGGACTCAACGAAACTCTTCCTATAATTATTTAATCAAAGTTGACAACATAATAGGAATCGAGTCAGATTGAGGTATAGATCAAGAATAAAGAAGCAATTGGTTGGAGTGTGGCTGATTTGAAAGGGATTGATCCATTAATTTGCATACACCGGACTTATTTAGAAGATGAGGCAAAATCGTCAAGGGAGATGCAAGAAAGACTGAATCCGAACATGATGGAGGTAGTAAGAAAGGAAGTGGTGAAGTTGATGGATGCAAGAATCATTTACCCGATCTTTGATTGTAAATGGGTAAGCCCAACTCAAGTGCTCCCGAAGAAGTCGGGAATCACAGTTGTTCCCAATGAAAAGGGTGAGCTAATTCCTCAACGCATGACCACGGGGTGACATTTATGTATAAACTATAGAAAGCTCAACTCTAACACCAGGAAGGATCATTTTCCATTACCATTCATCGATCAAATCTTGGAAAGATTAGATGGACAATGCTACTACTGCTTTTTGGATGGTTATTCCAGCTATAATCATGTGGCAATTGATCATACGGATCAGGAGAAAACCACTTTCATTTGTCCATATGGAACATTCGCATACAGACGGTTGCCTTTTGGGTTATGTAATGCGCCAATAACATTCCAGAGGTGTATGATGTGTATCTTCTCTGATATAGTAGAAAAATTTCTAGAAGTGTTCATGGATGACTTCTCAGTCTTTTGGGAAACCTTTGAAGATTGTTTGAGGCATTTAACACTAGTACTTGAAAGGTGTAAAGACACCAATTTAATTCTTAGTTAGGGGAAGAGCCATTTTATGGTTCAAGAGGGAATAGTACTTGGCCACATTATATTTAAGCAAGGGATTGAGGTCGATAAAGCAAAAGTTTAGCTGATTTCAAAATTACCTCCTCCCACATCTATGGAGCAGATACGTTTTTTTCTAGGCCATGTTAGGTTTTGTAGAAGGTTTATCAAAGATTTTAGCAAAATTGCCCCGCTATTATGCAATTTACTAGGTAAAGATGTAGTCTTTATCTTTAACAAAGAATGTCTTCATGCCTTTGAGGAATTGCGTACTAAACTCTCATCTGCCCCAATTATCTGTCCACCGGACTGGTTTCTACCATTCGAGCTGATATGTGACGCTTCAAATTATGCAATCGGAGTTGTGCTAGGGCAGAGAAAGGACAAGTTGTTATACATGATTTACTATGCCAGTAGACTCTGAATGAAGCTCAGATGAATTACACAACTACCGAGAAGGAGTTATTGGCAGTGGTGTTCCCCTTTGATAAATTCAAGTCGTATTTGTTAGGAACCAAGGTGGTCGTATACTCATATCATGCCACGCTAAGTCATTTACTAACCAAGAAAGACTCCAAGCCCACACTAATTCGATGGATTCTGCTGTTACAAGAATTTGATTTGGAGATTAAAGATAAGAAGGGTACGGAGAATGTTATAGCTGATCATTTTTCAAGAATTGTCGTTGAGTCCATAAAGGATGACACTCCTCTTAAGGATGCGTTCCCGGATGAACATCTGTTCAATATGGCTGTGATGGAACAGATACCGTGGTATGCATATATTGTCGACTATAAAGCTAGAGCTAGAATTTCCAATGGATGGTATAAACATGAGAAGGATCGTTTCTTCAGCCAAATAATATTTTATATCTGGGACAATCCACAGCTGTACAAATATTGCCTGGATCAGATAATTCATAAATGTGTTCCAAAAAGTGAAGTTCATGGCATACGCTAGAGTCTGGAGGGCATTTTGGTGCACAGAAAAAAACTCACAAAGTCCTTTAGAGCGATTTTTATTGGCCCGCCATAATCAACGATGCGTTCGAGTTTTGCAAATCTTGTCTGAGATGTCAAAAGTTTGGATCCATATCTCGACGAGACATGATGCCACTAAATCCTGTTTTGGTGGTTAAGTTGTTTGACGTCTGGGGCATTGACTTCATGGGACCGTTTCTAAAAGTCGGCGATAAGAAGTACATATTAGTGGGAGTTGATTATGTTTCTAAATGGGTAGAGGTTGTTGCCACGTCGCATGCGAATCACATTGTGGTTGAGGAATTTTTTAAATCCAATATATTTCCTAGATTTGGTATAGCACGAGTGTTGATCAGTCACGGCGACAACCACTTTGACAACTACTCTCTTCCGGCCTTGTGTAAGAAGTATAATATCACTCATAGAATTGGAATACCATATCACCCACAAATGAGTGGTCAAGTGGAGGTTTCGAACAGGGAGATCAAGAACATTATTGAAAGGACAGTGGATCCTAATTTGAAGAATTGGTCGAGAAGGCTAAATAATGCATTGTTGGCATACATGACCGCTTACAAGACACCTATTGGTAAGGCATGTTATCTCCCTGTGGAAATCGAGCATATAGCATATTGGGCGATCAAAATATTGAATTTTGGTATCAAAAGATCGGGTGCTCAGAGGAAACTCCAACTCGCAGAGCTTGAGGAGTTGAGGAAATCGCATATGAGAATTCTAGACTATATAAAGCTCGAACCAAAGCATTCCATGATAGATATATCAGAAGGAAAAGTTTTGAGGTTGGCTATAAAGTATGGTTATTCAATTCAAGACTCAAGTTGTTCCTAGTAAGCTCTAGTCAAGATGGGATGGGACGTACAGAATTACTAAGGTTTACCCCTATGGAGCGGTGGAACTTGACGATCCTGACAACAAAAAGTGATTTGTGGTGAATGGTCAGAGTTTAAAGCATTATATAGAAGTTGTGCCAACAGAGAGTGTCGTTGAAATAGTTGATTTAATAGAACCGGCACCAGAGCTGGATGATTTTAATCCTGAATACTAGGAGGCGGCAACATCGAGCCAATGACGTTAACCATTGGTACTGAGTGATAAAGAGTAGCTTTTGATCTTAGTTTGTAGTTGTAAACTAGTAGTTTAATTCGAGTTTTGAATTTTTTTATGATTGAGTCCGAAATAGTCGTCATCATTTGGAAGGGTATTTTCGTCCACGAAGTTTCGAATTTCGACAAATTAAGGTAACTCATGTCAATAGGTGTGTATAGGGGAGGTTCGAGTGTTCGAGAATCAAGAACGAGCAACAAAGTGGCCGAAGCCAAAAATCAATCTTTGGCACCTACGTCTAAGCGTAGGTCACGGGACTATATAAAACAGTCCCACGGCTTTTCATTTTCAAATTTCGCTTTTCTCCCTCTCTTCTCCACCGAATTGAATCCCATTTGTCCATAAAGCCAAATATCGATATTTTCTATCATTCCAAAGCATCGGATCATCAGATTAGTGAGCGGTGTGTTCGGATTCGCGTGAAGAACTCGAAAAGTCTCCGAAATCAAATTTTGGGGAATTTGCCGTTTCTCACGATTCGGTAAGTTTTAATCCATTATTTTGGTTTCAATTACTTAATATAACTATTCTAAACTAGTATTGACGAACAAGACCGATCAAAATCGTGTTTTAATCCATTTTCAAAAAGTTGGGTTTCCGGCTTCAGATACGGGTTGAATATCATATTTTTGAGATGAGGTCTTGTTTAATCATTGTATTAGAATACTTTAGATATAGTTTTGAGTTTGATTTGATGTCCAGATAGTTTTTCACTCATTTTTCTAAAATATCCGAATTATGTAGGAATGGCTCGTGTAAAAAGAGTGAGGAATGAGGCTGAGGGAGCATCTACATCGGGGATGGCAGTGCAGAGAGATAGATCAAAGTCACCACCCCTGGAGAGTACGCGGCCTGTATGCCGTAGTACCCGGGGGCCGAGACTGGTATATGTTGCACCGGATTCGCCAGATAAGGATTTTGAGAGTCCGATTACACCGACGAAGGGCATTAAGTTAGATTTGAGATTTGGCAGGATGACAGTTCCACCTACTGCACTGAGGGCACCATCACAACCCCGGGCACAGGCTCCAGTCCCGGACCCATCACCACTACCACAAGAGTCTGAGTCATCCAATGAGCAGACTTCTGAGAGTGGTGATAGTGAGGATGGGGAGGCAGAGTTTGAGGATGTTGAGTGTGGTGAGGTGTCGTATCCCAAGCTAGCAGTTGATGGTGATGAGGGTGATCTCATTTCTTATAGATGGAAGGATTCAACAATCTCAAAGGAGAGGTTGATGACTCAGGCTAGAAAGAAAGGGTTCCGACAGGAGCGCACTTTTGCTATTGCACCACTTGAGCGGATAGAGCCAGTTCTACATTAGACTATAAGCATACTAAGGGAGTGTAGATTATTTCCAATCCTACCCCAAGCTACAGCACATATTTATGTTGACATGATTAATGAGTTCTAGCTTCATATGAGGCATTACACTAAAGGGACTTGGCTAGTGACAGTGGTGCAAGGGCGGGAGTTTGAGATTACTCCCGAGAGTGTTGCTGCTACGTGGGGTATTCCACACAAGTGCCCTGTAGAGCTAGAGGAGTAGTTCCCATCTATATTAGACCCACTTCCGCCAGTTTATCATATGGTGAGACTGCAGAATGAGGGGCAGTGGGCCGACAATAGGCGTAATGGGACCAAAAATTCCAACTATCATCCGATGTTGTGGCTTTGGGATGTGATAGTTTGGTCCAATGTATTACCACATAGCCATCAGATCATGTGTTACTCACCATTTTTGGTGTTGCACAATGCTTTCGAGTTTGGTCACTGGTACTCTATTCCACTCACTCTTTGGCAAGCTTTATTCCAGCATTATATTCACTTCCGTCGGGAGAACAAGGTTGGGGCTGCCAAGTTTCAGATGATTTTTCCCTACCTTGTGATGAAGTTGATATTTGATTAGGGATTACAGATGGATACCGAGGATATGTTTGCACCATTAGTTGTGTATGGAAAGGGAGCGTGGAATAAGAGGTGCTCAAGAAGGTTTTAGTGACAGTTGCTCGTTGGCGCAGGTCCGAAGGATTTTTACTGTCGGTGCACGGGAGGATGATGTGGAGATGTCAAAGGTTGAGGATGAGATACTTGAGGTAGAGGTGCCACAGGCTGAGGAGGCTGTTATAGGCAATGATGTGCCAGAGGCCCCAGCTGGGAGCGCTATTATGATGACTCAGACTCTGTACGATTAGTTGATTGGCCATATTGAGGGCTTAGAGCGCTCATTTGCAGAGGAGAAGTAGGTCCGACGGCATGAGCACCGTGAGTTGATGGATATTATGATGACATACGGGAGTGACCGTTGTATCACCACAGCCACCTCCGGATGATGCTTAGTAGTTGCAGTTTAGTTTTGGTTATTTCATTTTGTTTTTAGGATTTTCTTGTTTTAGCTGTTCCATGTAGAGATTAATTGTACAACAGAGAGTCATGTTCGATCTTTTGTGACCGCTTTAACGATCATCTCTAACTGTTTATGATACTTTTGCTTTTATATAAAATGACAGTTTTGACTGCTTTTACTGATATGCATGCCTTACTATGTTTATTACGTTGAGTATGGGTGATTTTATTTTTAGCAGTATAAGGACATGTGTACGTTTAAGTTTGGGGTTGTGTTGGTTTTTAGGAAGCGTGTCATGACTTGTTTAAAAAAAGAATTGTTTGCCCTACCCTACACCTAAGCGTAGGGTAGTTCATGGTTGGGCCTGAAAATTTGAAAAATTAGACCCTTTTTGGGATGTTTTGGCTTGATTTGTACTTATACTTGTATTTAGATTTGTTTAAGTTACTTTTAGGAATGTGTGTAAAATTTTTGTAGAATTTTTAGAGTAATCCAAATCTGAAAAGGAAATTGTAAATAGAAGATGGATTAGTTATTGCTTCACCTTTCCTAGTCAATTCAGGGTTTTAAATCCTTTTTATCTTCTAATTCTACTCAATTCATCTATAAATACATCCATAGGGTAGACACAATTAATAATTCATAATTCTCAAGGAGTGAGCATTAGATTGGGTATTCTTCTTATATTCTTCTTTTATTCTTTCTACTTCAAGGAGGGTTAGTATGGATAATGCTAATAAAGATTATTCTGAACCAGAAGAGTTCATAGAGGAGACGGAACCATATGTGGTTATGAAGAGCACGAATAACGAAGCTATAAGTCAGAAGGGAAGTCGTACCACACTAAAATCATATTTGCAGTGTCGGTTATAATTTGAGGAGATATTTCATCTGGAGAGGATGAATCAAGTTTTAGTTGCACCCGGATGAAAAATCCTTAGAGAATGAGGATTAAAGAGTCTAGAAACACCGACAGGCAAAAAGGTGTATCCGGGCTTGGTCCAAAAATTCTACGAAAATTTGATAGTTTCGGGACCGCCAGGATTTGAGGTGATAAGGGCTAAGGTGACTCAGTGTAGTGCTCCTGTTGTGATTGGAAGAAGAAGTGTTGCCGATGCATGGAATATACCAATCGGTACTCCGGCAAACTTACATGGAATTTTGAAAGAGCATCCGGTAGTGTGGCCATATAAGGATGAAGATATGGTATTGGAATTATGTGCAGTTTCAGATCCGGAGGATAAAATGTGTGAAAATTGGTGGTTGAAGTCGGATCTACTTTATTTGGATTGTGTTGTTGCGACTCAACTTCGGCCTAATAATCGAACAAGTGCAAGAGATCACACTTTGCTTCTAACATTGTATGCCCTAACTCATGGGCATGAAGTGTGTGTTCCAACTTTGATTATGGCTGAGATATCGTATGCTCGAGCAATTGTGAGTCGAGAATGGGCAGGAGCTGATAAATGTGACTATTATCTTCCATACTCGTTTTTACTATCAAAAATTATTGTTGAGCAGTTGGGTGATAGAATGAAGGAATTGGATGAGATACGGTGGACATTCATGAAAATATATCCGGAGGAAGATTTAGAGTAGTTGAACGAGACTGCAGATTGCCATATATGGTTGAAGAGTGTCGTGTCGGGTGATGAAGAAGAAGAGGTGGACTAGGAATTAGGGTTAGGATTTTTAGGTTATTCTATTTGTAGAGACGGTAGACCCTTAAGGTCATGTCTTTGTTTATTTTATTGTTATTTTATTACTTTACGATTGTAGGTCCTTAAGGCCAAATAAAATTTTTTTTATTGTTATTATTTTTGTCATCAATAAAAATAAAAAAAGTATTTGATTCCTTGACAACATGTGTCGATTTCTGGATGTTTATGATACAATTTTTTTTCCATTGCTATGAATGGGTATGTGTGATTTGTTAATGATATGTCGAGGTGATCCAATTCAAGTTTGGGGGATAAGATTTGTGCTTTGCTTTAGAATCCAAAATTAAGCTTCAAGGGTAATTGTATTTATTCTCTTAGTTTATTTTTTACCATGGGGACATCGTATGATTTAAGTTTGGGGTTAAGGGTAATTTATTGCATGGAATAAATATTTTTGAGAAAAACAAAATTTTTTGAAACAATTCTTTGTTTTTATGCATAAATGTTTGGCATTTAGAGTTGATTAATTTTGTGTATACGATGTGTGAGTAGTATGTGATGTGATGTTCCAGCTGATGAGAATAATGATTAGATCAAGTTAGTAAAGTGATGTGGCTTACATGGGTGAGTGGATGAGTGAAATTGAAATTAAGAAAGACAACTTTGACCTATAAGCACAAGCACACATTCACTATGAGAAATAGGTTGATTTTTTACTATGAAGTTCAAAAATAATTTTCCTACAGTTAAAGGGGAGAAGGGGAGTTGTTTTGGTTGAAATAAAGAAAATTAAATTTTTTTTAAGAAAATAAAATGCAAAAAGTAGTTATTTGATCTGAGTAATCGGGCTTTGGTATCACCAATATCACTGTTCGCATTTAAAGGGGAGAAGACTGATGAGCATAAATCCCATGGAAGAAACTCGGGCCCAGTTGGTTGGGACTAAAAATCCTCGCTAGAAAGTCCGGAAACTAGGAAAGACAAAAAGGGATGAAAAATGGAAAGATGGAAAGAGTATGTTTTTACTAAAAAAAAAAAAGTTTGATCAATGAAGTAGAAGAAAGGAAGCTGAAATATTATAGTTGAATGTTCACAAAAGCACGGAAGGTTGTCTGGATTTTAAGTAGAAAGTAGCAAAATCATTCATTTCAGTGGGAACCATTCATAACACGAAGCTTGATATAATTATTGTTTGGTAGTGAGTGGGAATATTTGCATTCATATTATCTTGTGTGTTGTATCATTGCTTATTTGACTTGTATGTGTGAACTCATGAATGCGTAATTACAAAAGAATTGAGATGTTTGTAGGTACCATCACTGGAAACCTTCACGAGACTTCACTCGTCCACTAGGGAAAACCTAGGGTTTAAAAGGCTTATTACACGTGCTAAGTGTAATCGTCAACCCTCACGAAAGCAAGAGGTTGGGTTAAAGTAGATTAGGTTAGATTGAATAAAAATCATCACAAATAATTTTCTCTGAGTTTATTACTAAGGGACTAGCAATATATAAGTTTAGGGGTGTGATAGGTGCTCAATATTGGTTATTTTTTGCCCCTATCTTGCGTTTGTTATGTTTTTGCATTCCATTACATGGTATTTTTATCTTGTTTGTGTGTGTAAGCATGTTTCAGGAGCTTAATGAAGAATAAAGCTAATCTCGGTGAATTAACTGAGTTCGTGTTCGTCTCCATCTCGAGAAAGGAATCAAGAGATGCGTCAGAGCAAAGAAAAGCTACCGGAGGGCTAAATGGATATTTGACGACATCATTATCTCACCGAAAGGGCAAAAATGTCATTTTAAAACGTTATTACTACACCTAAAAGCATTGCGAGTCAAAGGTGACCAGTTTAACTCAAATACGAAAAGACGGATTTTTACATCAAAAGTGCATGATACCTACGTCACCAAAGAGAAAAATGGGCAAATTGGACTCATCCTACGCTCCTAAGCTACGCTATGGTTTTGGACCCTACACTCTAGACCTACACCCAAGCGTAGGTCAGGAGCGCAGGTCCCACAGGATTGTCACGTGATCCCTCGACATGGTGAAGTTGTTACGGAGTTGTTTCAGACTTTTCAAGTTTTGTCCCTACTTCGATATTTCAAGTGATCGGTGATTCCAGACCTATACGTACAAGCTTATACACATATTTACATATGATTTTATGAGATTATTGATGTATTATGAAATTATAAAAAGGGGCAACCATTAGGGTTTCCCTCACTTCTCTATAAATATGAGAGGATTAGGGTTTAGAAAGATATGCTTTTAGGGTAATTTTTGGTTCTATTTGGAGATACACATTCATTCATAGAGTTTTCTTCCATTGAAGAGAACCACCATTGAATACCTAGAGATCCGGAGAAGAAGGCCATGGAGAGCGTTTCTACACCAACAATGCAAACTCCCTCAGCCATAATCAACTAATTCAGTATCTAGGGTTTTCTCGCAAAACCCTAGTCAAGTAATGTAGTTCTGATTTTGTTTTCAATTGTAGAGAGGGGAAGCTATGACTATATTGTGATGATTGTGTTAGATGAAATACCATTTTTATTCATGATACAAGTTTAGATACTTGAATCGATTTTCGTCTTAGAATTTTTGAATATATTTATGTTACAGAATCATAACTATTTACTATGGGCTGGAACTCGGATGCTTAATCTGTGATTTTCTACACAATGGTGGTCATAAAACTCGAAACCCTAGGTTGACACAGGCCATGCCCTGACAAACTGATACAGACATGCCTTAGTTTATTTTTATGCTTTAATTTACTTTTCTGTTAGTAGTCGGCATGCACTAATCAGTTTAGTCTTGAGATGGGTTGTCGGGATCCGGTTAAGAGTAATCCTTTTTGGGGTCAAACTGCTGGCGCGGTGCGACCTAATTCATAGTCAATGGATCGCCCTCATGCAATTGAAATTTGAATTTGAAATATCTTATGTGGTTAGTAGTGGAGTAAAGGAACCCTAGTTTTCTCTCCCTCTGAATCACAAAGCAATTTATTTTGTTCTTTTTAGATTATTAAAGTGAATAATACTCGTCTCTGTGGGATCAATATTCCCCTACTCAAGAAAAGTTATACACAATTGATTTATGCGCTTGCAGAAGGGTAAAACCTAAAGTGACGTTAAGTTGTTATTTTGAACCACGTATTTTGTACACTCTTGACGCCCAACAACACTCCTCAAGAAATCCAAAAAATGACTTATCTCTAGTCATATGCCTTGAACATCAACTATCCAGATACCAAGAAGTAGATTTGCATACTCTAAGAGCACTATGAACAAGAAGACAATGTAGCTCGCCTTTACGAATCCATGTTTTCTTCATCTTCGGAGTTCCATTCACCAATCTTGACAAATTCTTCATTTCTTCATTCAACATTTGAATTTGATCTGGAACATGATGTCCATGTCGAACTCTTTGTTCCTTTAGTGACTGCAACATATTCCCTCATAGCTTAGAACACCTAGGTCGAATGTGACCTCTGACACGATAATGGTGACATACAGGAACAAACCTCTGAACTCTATCAGTCAACCTCCTATAATATCTAGTAGTAAGAGATTTCTTGCTTTCAATAGGTCTGTTGACATGGGTTTGACCATCAGGATTCCAATATGATTTTCCTTGTGAAGAACTAGATGCTACATGAGAGGCCTTTACAACGGTGGTTTTTGCAACAATATTTGAATTTGGTTTTACTCCAACAAAACCCAAACCCTTTGTATTTCCTACAGATTTTTCAACACTCAACATATGATTAAGCTTAAGAGTTCCACTAGACCACTTATGAATAATCAAGTTAGCCTCTTTCAGCTTTTTTTCCAAACTGTCAATCTTAGTCGATTTCTCAACCACTTCCTTATTGAGATCATCTACCAACTTCGAAGCCTGAGTTCTTTCTAGTTAAGATTTCTTCAAATCTTCAACCAAATTGGCCTTTTGAGTCTGTATGAGATTTTGAGTTTGAGAACTTTAGACTAATTCATCTTTTAAAGAATGTAATTCTTTGTCCATGTTAAAACACTTAATCAATAGTTTGATGTGATTTTTATAAAGTTGTGTAGTCTTATCAAGTAATTTGTCATAAGACTCTTGAAGCATTTCATCGCAATCTTCATCATTCTCAGAACATTATTCTTCAGACATCGTCAAACATGAAGCAACTTCTTTAACCTTCTTACTTTATACAGCAAACACAATGAAATTCTCAGAACATCACCTACTTCTGATTCTATCGCATCACTAGCTAATCCATTGTCAGAGTCATTATCCCAACTAACAGCAAATCCTTTGGATTTCTTCAAAGTGTTTGCAGACTCTAAAGTTATTTGACCATATCCTTGACATTCAAAACATTTGGGTTTATTCTTTTTAGGATCAGACATGTCCTTCCTAGTTTGAGTCTTATTTCTACTTCTAGACTCACCCAACTTATTCCCAAATTTTTATCCTTGGCCATTCTGTTTAGCCCTAATAAATTTATTCAATCTCTTAGACAACATGGCTACTTCATTCACACTCAACTCACATTCTTCATCAGGCTCAACATGATCCTCCCTAGTGGTTTTGAAAGCTATGCTCTTCTCTTTTGTGCCACTAGCCTTCTTAGGAGGGTTTTTGAACATCTTCATCTGATAAGATTTTAAATTTCTAGCCAATTCTTCAACCTTAATTTCTTTAAGACTCATGACCTCTAAGATAACAGTGACCTTAGATCGAAAACGTTCTGGAAGAGACCTAAGGATTTTATTTACTATGATAGTCTCATGAATAGCCTCACCTAAGTTATGACAACCTGTTATGATATCAGTTAACCTAGCCTCAAAGTCAGCATAGACTTCATCCTCCTCCATCTTTAGTTGTTCAAATTGAGAATTCAAAATTTGAAGCTTTGATTGTTTTACCTTCGACGTTCCTTCATGTGAAACTTAGAGAATGTCCCAAGCTTACTTGGAAATTACGCATATAGTAATCCTCTAAAATCACTCGGAGTTACAACATTGTATAATGCATTCCATGCCTTCGAGTTCTAATTTGCACTATTCGTCTCGGTAGTAGTCTACTCGTTTGACGGTTTTGCTTTCACTTCATTTGTCGCATCGTCTTTCATAGTGGGAGGTGAGTATCCTACTTCTACAACATTCCATGCTCTCTCATCTAAAGATTTTATAAACGCTCTCATTCTTGCTTTCGAATATTTGTAATTCGAACCATCAAACAAAGGGGATCTAGATATGGAACCTCCTTCACAAGGCATGTCCATCATCTAAGTACATAATCTAACCCTTGGTCATTAACCTAAAAAGGGGCAACCACGCTTTGATACCAATTGAAATTTCCTAGACGATAGTGAAAATAGCCTAGAGGGAGGGGGGTGAATAGGTTTTTTATCAATTTTAAGATCAATCAAAATTATTTAGCGGATATTCAATTTTAATTAGTCACAAACCTTAATTATCAATTTAATTCTCAAAAATAGATCAATCAAGTAAATATGAATATAAGTGCAGAAAATAAATAATGAGAAGACAGAGATTTTTTACGTGGAAAACCTTGGAAAGACTTCAAGTAAAAACCACGGACACGCTCGGGTATCGATGCCCTATGAATCATAGAATTTGTCAAAACTCTATGAAAATAAAACTTACAACAGTTGTAATTTTTTGTTCTTCACTCGACGTTTAAAAGTCTAGATTCACTCGCGCTCCACGAAGCACTTGCTCCGATCTCCATACTCTAACAGCTCTGCTTCTCAACATATCAAAATCACCATGAAGCCTCCTGCTTTAATCTCCGCACATAGACGGCTCCGTTCTTCAACAGATCAACGCAACCTCGTTGCAATAAATGGTGTGTGAAATTTTCAACAACTAAACCATTCAATTGTGCATAGAAATCGTCGATGTAGAACACGATTAAAGACATCCAAAAATAAGAAAGTGCTTTTGTATCTCTAATCACTCAATAATATTCTCTCACCATATGTATATCTCTGTAGAAGAAGAAAATGTTGTAGAAAAGTTACAGAGAATTCTTCAAGACGTGCCTCGTCTTGTTGTAGACTTTTGTATTTATAAATAAAGATGATCCAAACCCTAAGTTTTCCCTTTCTCATAATTTCACATGAAAACCTTATATTCTGGTGAATATAATATATATAGACCGCACTTTGATGTATATAAGTCGTGGTCATATCATAAAACCAACCCCCGACAAATTTAGACATCGCAGGCAAAAATTGGCAAAAACTTGCCGCAACTACACTTCAAGCGTAGCAGGGCGTACTTAAAGCATAGGTCCAAGCATACTTCCAAGCATACCTCCAAGCGTAGAAATGTGTAATCCAACCACTTTTTTAAACTGAAAACGTAGGTTTAAGCGTAGGTATTTTTGTCAAAACCACTTTTCTTCACAACTGCGCCAAAATGATCCTCTTCAACCCATGATACTTTTTGCTTGAAGTGGCGGCTTCAAAAAATGTTATTTTCCCCCTCTAGGAGACATTTTTCCGCAATATGCTCACTTTCGTGCTTCACTTGTATTCTTCATTACTTCAATGCTTGATTTTGCCTTTGATGAAGCTTATTGATGTCATTAACACCAAACCGACCTATCTAACACTGAACATAGTTTTTGTCTAAAACATGCTGTAATACCCCGTATTTAATGGATATTTATTCCCTTAATTATTTAGGATGGCATATTGGGTGTTTAAATTATTGAATGAGGCTATCTTAGTCTTTTTAACTATAAAAGGTTATAATGAAATTTTGTGATCTGAAGGGGGGCAAGGTTGTCATTAGTGTTTGGGCAGTTTGGTGATTTATGCATAATAGAAGGTTAGTTTGGACATTTCCCTAACCCTAACATCTTCTATATAAGCATCATTAACTTTAGATCTATCCCCCATCTCATTTATGCTACTACTTCTTCTTCTTCATCAATTATACCCAAAATTATGAGGGTTGAGAGGTTGAGAGCTTAGAATTGGTTTGGATCTATACTTGTGGTGGATTCAGCTCTAAATTACAGGCAAGACATATGTTCTACTCTTCCTCTTTGTACTAAAATTTCGTAGCCTTTACTTTATGCATCTATAATCTGCTAAATAATATTTTTCATATATGTATATGTATGTGTAAATCATGTTCATATATAACTTTTATATATTCTATTTATACGTATATCTATAGATCCGTAGGTATATATATAGATCTTGTATATATGTATAGATTCGTGGATCTATATAGGCATATATGTATAGATCTGTTAGAATATATTCATATTCATGTTTATTTATGTGACTTATATATTCTATTTATACATAAATGTATAGATCCGTAAATATATATATAGATCTTGTATACATGTAGAGATTCGTGGATCTATATAGGCATATATGTATAGATCTGTTAAAGTATATTCATATTCATGTTTATTTATGTGACTTATATATTATATTTGTACATATATGTATAGATCCGTAAGTATATATATAGATCTTGTATACATGTAGAGATTCGTGGATCTATATAGGCATATATCTATAGATCTGTTAGAGTGTGTTCATATTCATGTTTATTTATGTGATGATATATATTATGTTTATATGTATATGTATAGATCCATAATCATATGTACAGATCTTGCATATAGGTAGAGATTAGTAGACTTATATAGACATATATGTACAAATCTGTTAGAGTATATTTATATTCATATATATATATGATGATTTATATTCTGGTTATACATATATGTACAGATCCATGATTATATGTATAGATCTTTTATATATATAGAGATTTGTGGTGATATATTGATATATGCATGAGACTATGTTTATATCTAGCTATACATACAAATCTGTTTTTACTATGTGTAGCTATACATGTATGGATTTGTGGTTATGTGTCTTGTTGGTATGATTCTGATGATGTGTATATGGTTGGAACTTAGTATAAATATCTGAATACAGAAATATTTTAGGTTTCAATGTTGACGAAGATTTCAAAACTGTTATTAGAAAAGTATTGCATATTTATGTAATTGTTTTTCTCTATTTTCTTTGTTATCAGACTCTGGATATTGATTTATATTGTTATTATGTGTATCACGAATTATACTAGATTACGTATTTTCAACCGTATAAATGAATAGTTTCGACCGTATAAAATACCGTATACCTTGGCGCCACCCCCCCTAGACCCCCCAGGCTCGACCTTATAAATTGTTATACGTTCCCGAATAAAGATTACGAGTGAATTATTAAATTCGTAAAATCATAAGATTTAAATTAAATGACTATGTTTTGGAAATTTATAAGGAACCATAAGGAGGCCGACTATTACTGCAGTCTAACTAGTACCAAGGGACATGGGTGAGTTGTCACGGCATGGGTGAGTTGTCGGGTACGTGGTTATAGTAGGGCATGGATTGGATGTTGTATGGAAAAATCAGATTAATGTAAGAAATTTATAAACATAATTATATTAAATGGTGGTATATTAGTGACTATATTTATAGTTAAATATATTATTATTTATAATATAATTTTGGGATTAGGTGTCACTAGGAAAGGGGATGGATTTTGGTACTCTGCTCGAGATCATGTAGAGTTGTACTTGCTCGTGGGTTTAACCCACATTTTTGTTGTTTCAGGTCCTCGGCAGTTTCACCAGCAGGGTTGAGGACTTCATATCTATCCGTCCGGTTCTATCATATTTTCCTTCCACTCCAGGGTAGGATCTGATAAATGTCATACGTTGTATTTCTTATAAGTGTGTTTCTAGGGGTCCATGTTTATGGGATTTCCAAGTTGTACTGTGTGAGACTTATTTTATTTAAGGATGTATTGGGAGTGGTCTTCTTCATGTATAAGTTGTATCCTTATTTTGTTATTGTTGTTATTATTGTATTTCTATTTTATGTCTTATATTATGTGCTTATGTTATCAATTACTGATGCTCCTAGTTTTCTGTGTATGGGCCTGGCCAACCTATGCATGGAAATTTGGGGGTGTCAAAGTTGGTATTAGAGCACTCCAGGTTCAAGTGTCATAGGGATGTGTAGTTAGTCTTCCGCGTTGCGTATTCTGATATTTAAAGCCTAAATTTAGGACTCGTACTGTTGTAAGATCTTAGTGGGGGTATTGACGGGTCGTGTTTATTGTTATTTCAGTATGCCACCACGTAGAAGGAGAAATGTGAATCAAATTCCGGACCCTATTCCAGAGGGGAATGCTCAAGTTCCTCCGAACCTTGCTGATATTATTTCCCAGGCTCTTGCTACAGGAGTGGCGACTGCTCTTCAGCATCAACAGCTTCATCCACAGCCTCCCTTGCAGGCACCTGTACCAGTTCCCGTGATGATAGATAATGGATGGGACAGGATGCGTATTTCATTCATGAGAGGCAATCCACCAGAGTTTTCTGGATCGACAGAGGTCACCGCAGCTCACCAGTGGAAGAAGGACATTGAGCGCCATTTACGCATGGTTCAGTGTACTGAAGTTCAAAAACAAATATTGGCTATATTTAAGCTGGTTTGTGATGCTTTGCAATGGTGGGAGTTGGTTACTACTCTAGAGAAGAGGGCCACATTAACTTATAATCAATTCCGAGATCGTTTTGATGAGAAATATTTCCCTTTCGCTGTGAGAGCAACAAAGAAAAGGGAATTTCAAAATTTACAGCAGGGAGATACGATTGTTGCAGAGTATGAGCAGGAGTTCACTAGCCTATCATTGTTTGCACCTGAGGAAGTGAACACAGAGGAAAAAAGGAAGAATTGTTTTGTGCATGGTTTGGCATGGCCTATTCGGAAAGTGATAGTGGGTAATCCAGCATATGCCACTTATGCTCAGGTGGTGGATGCAGCGTTACAACATTGTCATATCAGGAGGGATTACAAGAAATCTAAGGGGGATAAGCGCAAAGACAATGACTCCACTAGCCAGACAGTGGAGAAAGGAAATGGTCAGAGTGGCAGGCACAGTGATAAAGGCAGGTTCTAGGGGCATCAACCTTGGAAGAAACATAGGGGTACTACTGATAGCAACAAAGAAGGGCCTTCTCATCAGGGACAGCATAGTGAAGCTCCTCAGATTTCACAGGGGAAACAATAGGGTCAGAGGAAACCTACGGGTCCTTTCAAGGGCCATTGCAATGGGTGTGGGGAGTATGGGCACTCTGCCAAAAGGTGTCCCAAGGCTACTCCAGGACAGCATGGCCAACAAGGATATACCAGTTATCAGGGACAGAGGCAGCCACCACCATTACCGGCACCACAGGTTCCCCGTCTACAGGGCTCAACTTATCCTGCTTTACCAGCACCCCCGCCACCACAGGGTCAGACCCAACAACAACTTCATTATGGAAGGGTCTATAATGTAATTCCACTAGACGTTCAGGCACCTCGTGCTATTGAGGGTATGTTTCCTATTCATGGTAGACTTGGTCGAGTGCTTTTTGATACTGGTGCATCACATTCTTTTATATCGCGCTCTTTTGTTGCTTTATCTGGACTACCGACTCAGCCTAGTAGTCAACCTCTCAGAGTTTCAACGCCATTAGGTGCCGATGCGGTTTTACGAGATAGTTGTGTATATGTACCTATTGAGATTGGCAGGCTTCAATTTTCTACCAATTTATTAGTTCTTGACATGAATGCTTATGATGTGATACTGGGGATGGATTGGTTATCTCACTACCATGTACAGCTAGACTGTCGTGGTAAGACGATAGTCTTTGCGATACCAGGACATCAAATGTATTTGATTGTGACACCTCGATCTTATGGAGGGTCTAGTACACATTTGTTTTATATGGATGAAGAGACTCAGGAGCAGACTACTACATCCATGGATAGTATTCCTGTAGTACGTGATTTTCAAGACGTGTTTTAGGAGATTCCAGGGTTACCTCCGAGTCGTGAGATCGATTTTGTTATCGACTTAGCTCCAGGCACCAGGCCTATTGCTAAGGCACCGTACAGGATGGCACCAGTGGAGATGCGGGAACTGAAGGATCGCAGGAGCACTTCACCCTGGGGAGCACCTGTGTTGTTTGTGAAGAAAAATGACGGTTCCCTTCGTATTTGTATAGATTACAGGGAGCTGAATAAAGTCACAATTCGCAACAAGTATCCGCTGCTTAGGATTGATGATTTGTTTGATCAGTTGAAGGGAGCCACCTATTTCTCCAAGATAGACTTGAAGTCAGGGTATCATCAGCTTCGTGTGAGGGAGCAGGATGTTCCCAAGACAGCATTCCTCACTCGGTATGGGTCGTATGAGTTTCGGGTCATGCCTTTTGGGTTGACCAATGCTCCAGCTGTCTTCATGGATTTGATGAATAGGGTATTCCGACCTTTTTTAGACCAGTTTGTCATTGTGTTTATTGATGACATATTGGTTTATTATAGGTCAGAGGAGGATCATGCCAGGCATTTGCAGATCGTGTTGCAAACACTTAGTGATCACCAGCTTTATGCAAAATTTGAAAATTGTGCTTTCTGGTAGAATGAAGTAAAATTTTTGGGACATGTAGTGTCAGAGAAAGGTTTATCGGTGGATCCAGCAAAAGTCTCAGCGGTTTTGGAGTAGGGGCAACCTACCTCACCTACAGAGATACGCAACTTTCTGGGCTTGGCTGGATATTATCGCAGGTTCATTCAGGGCGTTTCAAAGATCGCCGGTCCGCTTACCCACTTGACTAAGAAGGGAGTGCCCTTTATTTGGGATGACCACTGTGAGGTAGCTTTTGATGAACTGAAGACAAAATTGACATCTGCACCTGTTCTAGCTACCCCACAGAGTGGAATTGAGTATCTTGTCTTTACAGATGCCTCTTTGCTATGTTTGGGATGTGTATTGATGCAGGAGGAGAGACCTGTATCTTATGCTTCTCGTAAGCTAAAACCGCATGAGCTTAACTACCCAACACATGACTTGGAATTAGCAGCAGTCGTTTTTGCACTGAGGATTTGGAGGCACTATCTCTTAGGCGAGAGTTTCACATTATTCAGTGATCACAAGAGTCTACAGTACCTATTCACTCAGAGGGAACTGAATATGAGGCAGCGCCGATGGCTGGAATTTGTGAAGGACTATCATTTCACTATTCAATATCACCCAGGGAAGGCTAATGTAGTGGCAGATGCTCTTAGTCGTCGACCCTATGTTAGTCTTTCATCCTTGTTCGAGACTGAGTGGAATGCACTGAGGATAGATGATGAGTTAGTTGATGCTTTTGCGGCATGTGTGGTGGTGACGCCTGCTATTATTCGTAGGGTAGTCAAGGCCCAACAGGTAGATCAACAGTGCATGGCTAAAGTTATGGAGTTGGCATCTGAGGAGATTCCTTTTTACTTAGTCGACTAGGATGGAGGTCTGAGGTACAAGGGACGATTGGTCGTTCCTTCTACTAAGGATTTCAGGAGAGATGTGATGAGAGAGGCTCATAACTCTCCTTTTGTAGTGCATCCTGGAGGGGATAAGATGTACCAAGATATGAAGCGCCAATTTAGGTGGGCTGGTATGAAGAGGGATGTTGCTATTTTTGTCTCTAAGTGCAGTACTTGCCAGATGGTGAAGATCGATCATCAGAAACCGCCGGGATCATCACAACCACTTCCAGTGCCTGAGTGGAAATGGGAGACCATTTCCATGGATTTCATTGAAGGACTACCTACTTCTCCTCAAAACCATAATTCTATTTGGGTGATTGTTGATAGACTTACCAAGTCTGCCCATTTCCTACCGGTACGTTCAGACCATACATCGGAGCAGTTGGCGAAGCTTTCCATCGCTGAGATAGTGAAGCGTCATGGGATTCCTTTGTCTATTGTATCGGACAGAGATCCAAAATTTGTATCGGGGTTCTAGGAAAGTTTTTAGCAGGCTTTAGGTACAGAGTTACATCTGAGTACAGCTTACCACCCGCAGACCGATGGTCAGACTGAGAGAGTTAATCAGATTTTGGAAGATATGCTTCGAGCTTGTGTCCTGGATTTCAAGGGCAACTGGGAGTTCTACTTGCCACTGTCAGAGTTTGCCTACAACAATAGTTACCAGAAGACTATCGGTATTGCACCATTTGAGGCCTTGTATGGTCGACCGTGCAGATCTCTAGTATGTTGGATAGGAGTCGGAGAAAGCAAACTCCTGGGTAAATTCCTGGGTCCTGAGTTCATCAAGGATACATCAGAGAAAATTGCCCTTATTCGAGACCATATGAAGACTGCTCAGAGTAGACAAAAGAATTACGCTGATCGTCGAACCCGAGCTTTAGAGTTCAGAGTGGGAGATCAGGTTCTTTTGAAGGTGTCTCCCATGAAGGGAGTGATGCGATTTGGGAAGAAAAGAAAGCTATCACCTCGCTTTGTGGGCCCTTTCATGATTACTGACAGGATTGGACCCGTGGCTTATCGTTTGGCTTTACCTGATCATATGCACAGGGTGCATAACGTATTTCATGTTTCTATGTTGCGGTGATTTCTCCGAGATGGGGATGTCTATCAACATATAGATGTGGGAGAAATTGAGTTGCAGCTAGATGCTACATATGTGGAGCAACCTTTTTGTATTATGGATCGCAGAGATCAGGTACACCGCACGAAAGTCATTCCCCTTGTACGTGTTCAGTGGAATCATCACAACGAGGCGGAGTCCACCTAGGAAAGGGAAGATGAGGTTCGTGCAAAGTATCCTGAGTTATTTATTTCAGGTATGTGCTGAATTCCGGGGACGGAATTCCATTATTAGGGGGGAAGAATGTAATAACCCGTATTTAATGGATATTTATTCCCTTAATTATTTAGGATGGCATATTGGGTATTTAAATTATTGAATGAGGTTATCTTAGTCTTTTTAACTCTAATAGGTTATAATGAAATTTTGTGATCTGAAGGGGGGCAAGGTTGTCATTAGTGTTTGGGCAGTTTGGTGATTTATGCATAATAGAAGGTTAGTTTGGACATTTCCCTAACCCTAGCATCTTCTATATAAGCATCATTAACTTCAGATCTAGCCCCCATCTCATTTATGCTACTACTTCTTCTTCTTCATCAATTATACCCAAAATTATGAGGGTTGAGAGGTTGAGAGCTTAGAATTGGTTTGGATCTATACTTTTGGTGGATTCAGCTCTACATTACAAGCAAGACATATGTTATACTCTTCATCTTTGTACTAAAATTTCGTAGCCTTTACTTTGTGCATCTATAATCTGCTAAATAATATTTTTCATATATGTATATGTATGTGTAAATCATGTTCATGTATGACTTTTATATATTCTATTTATACGTATATGTATAGATCCGTAGGTATATATATAGATCTTGTATATATGTATAGATTCGTGGATCTATATAGGCATACATGTATAGATCTGTTAGAGTATATTCATATTCATGTTTATTTATGTGACTTATATATTCTATTTATATATATATGTATAGATCTGTTAATATATATATAGATCTTGTATACATGTAGAGATTCGTGGATCTATAAAGGCATATATGTATAGATCTGTTAAAGTATATTCATATTCATGTTTATTTATGTGACTTATATATTCTATTTGTATATATATGTATAGATCCGTAAGTATATATATAGATCTTGTATACATGTAGATATTTGTGGATCTATATAGGCATATATGTATAGATCTGTTAGAGAGTGTTCATATTCATGTTTATTTATGTGATGATATATATTCTGTTTATATGTATATGTATAGATCCATGATCATATGTACAGATCTTGCATATAGGTAGAGATTAGTAGACATATATAGACATATATATACAAATCTGTTAGAGTATATTTATATTCATATATATATATGATGATTTATATTCTGGTTATACATATATGTACAGATCCATGATTATATGTATAGATCTTTTATATATATAGAGATTTGTGGTGATATATTGATATATACATGAGACTATGTTTATATCTAGCTATACATACAAATCTGTTTTTACCATGTGTAGCTATACATGTATGGATTCGTGGTTATGTGTCTTATTGGTATGATTCTGATGATGTGTATATGGATGGAACTTAGTATAAATATCTGAATGCATAAATATTTTAGGTTTCAATGTTGACAAAGATTTCAAAACTGTTATTAGAAAAATATTGCATATTTATGTAATTGTTTTTCTCTATTTTCTTTGTTATCAGACTCTGGACATTGATTTATATTGTTATTATGTGTATCACGAATTATACTAGATTACGTATTTTCGACCGTATAAATGAATAGTTTCGACAGTATAAAATACCGTAGACCTTGGCGCCGCCCCCCTGGACCCCCCAGGCTCGACCTTATAAATTGTTATATGTTCCCGAATAAAGATTACGAGTGAATTATTAAATTCGTAAAATCATAAGATTTAAATTAAATGACTATGTTTTGGAAATTTATAAGGAGCCACAAGGAGGCTGACTATTACTGCATTCTAACTAGTACCATGGGACATGGGTGAGTTGTCACGGCATGGGTGAGTTGTCGGGTACGTGGTTATGGTAGGGCATGGATTGGATGTTGTATGGAAAAATCAGATTAATGTAAGAAATTTATAAACATAATTATATTAAATGGTGGTATATTAGTGACTATATTTATAGTTAAATATATTATTATTTTATAATATAATTTTGGGATTAGGTGTCACTAGGAAAGGGGATGGATTTTGGTACTCTGCTTGGGATCATGTAGAGTTGTACTTGCTCGTGGGTTTAACCCACATTTTTGTTGTTTCAGGTCCTCGGCAGTTTCACCAGCAGAGTTGAGGACTTCATATCTATCCGTCCTGTTCTATCATATTTTCCTTCCACTCCAAGGTAGGATCCGATAAATGTCATACGTTGTATTTCTTATAAGTGTGTTTCTAGGGGTCCATGTTTATGGGATTTCCAAGTTGTACTGTGTGAGACTTATTTTATTTAAGGATGTATTGGGAGTGGTCTTCTTCATGTATAAGTTGTATCCTTATTTTGTTATTGTTGTTATTATTATATTTCTATTTTATGTCTTCTATTCTGTGCTTATGTTATCAATTACTGATGCTCCTAGTTTTCTGTGTATGAGCCTGGCCAACCTATGCATGGAAATTTGGGGGTATTACACATGCCATAAATAAACAATATATTAAAATTTTCTTACAAAATTACCAAAAAGGGCGAACTTAGGGTTTGCCTACACATTTGTCTATAAATACAAGGCTTTACATCAGAATTGGGGTTTCGCTCAGAAAGTTCTTCCACGTTTACATTTATAATTGCTGCTGCCATCAAGGTGTGGAGATTCCATTTAAAAAGGGGAACCATTCAAGTCTAAAGATCCAAGGAGGAGAATTATACAAGGAAATTCTACACCAAAGATGTAGTTCGCCTCAACTATGATCAACTAACTCAATATCTAGGGTTTTTTAGCAAAACCCTAGCCAAGTAATATAGTTCTTATTTGTTTTCAATTGTAACGAGGGGAAACTGCGACCATACTGTGTTGATTGTAGTGAGAAGAGACTATTTTTACTCTTGACACAAGTTTATATATTTATTCTGATTCTTGTCTTAGACTGAATGAATATATTTATCTTACACAATCATGATTATTCACTATGGGCTTGAACTCGGATGCTTAATTCATGATTTTCTACACAATGGTGGTAATAAAACTTGAAACCCTAAGTTGACACAGCCCATGCCTTATCGAATTGGGATAGACATGCTTTAGTTTATTTTCATGCATTAGGAGTATATTAGAGTAATTCAATTGACATGTACTAATCAGTTCAGTCATGAGATGGGTTGTCACAATCCGGTTGAAGGTATTCCTTTTTGGGGTCGTATTTAGCTATTTACGGTACGACCTGACTCACAGTTTATGGATTGCCCTCTTCCAATTGTTCCATTGATAGAACTACATTTTGTGGTTAGTGGTGGAGCGATGAAAACCCAAGTTTTTCTCTCTCTTGAATCACAAACCAATTTAATTTAGTTTTTAGAATAATTTACTTAATTTGTATAATTTGGTCTTCGACCACCAAAACAAACACCTTTTCAGAAATATAACTCATTGTTTTTGAACTCTTAAAGTGAGCAATCTTAGTCTTTATTGGATCGATATCCCTTACTCAAGATGTTATTATTTTACAATTGATACGTGTGCTTGCGTAGGGTAAAACCTATCATCCTTAAGGTGTTGTTTTTAAAAATAATTTAGAAGTAGTTAATTTAGTTAGTATTTATTTCATAAAATTTCAAAAAGAAAAAAAAAATAGTGATTAGTATAACGTATGACCGATGCATCGACCCATTATAATCCTAGCACTGAGATAGTCAAGTATGATCCTGAGATCGAAAAGACTCTCCGTCGTTTACGTCGATCTATTGAAGAGCGTCATCGTCAGTTAGAGCAAGGCACCAACCAAATCATTGAAGAAAGTGCGATGGGTGACAAAAGAGCCAACCAACCAAGGACACCGACGACGTTACTGAAAGGATACTACGCACAGGATGCGTATGATTCATATGCTGCTTTTTCAGAAGCAAAAGGTGCGAAACACTTTGAAATCAAGACAAGCGTCATTAATATGCTTCCTAAATTTTCTGGACTGAGAATTGAGGACCCATACCAACACATAAATGATTAGGTATGATAATTTATCTAAGAATGACTTGCGAGTGAGATTATTTCCTTGGTCGTTGAGGGAAAGAGCCAAGAGATGGTATATCAAATTGGAAAAAATAACTAAAATTGATTGGGAATCCCTTAAAAAATAATTAATAGAAAAGCATTATCCCATAGGAAAGACCTCAGAAGCACAAGATGCGATCAAAAGTTTTAGAGAATTGTCTGGTTAGCTGTTTCATCATGCTTGGAAGAAATATAATGAAATCTTGTATAAGTGTCCCCATAATAGGTGTCAAATATTAGTCATTTTGACCCCTTAACTTACTATTGTTACGTTCTTTCATTCCATTATTTGGTAGTTTATATTGTTTGCGTGTTAAAACATGTTTCAGTAGCTTAATGAATAAATGGAGTTAACTTCAGTGTATTAACTGAAGTGTGAGTTGTTTCTATACAAGAGGAGAGTCAAAGTGGCAGTCCGAGACAAAAATGTCTCCCGGAAGGCAAAAATGGTATTTTCAGAAGCCGTCATCTCAACAAAAAGTATTGTGGGTTCAAGACTATCATGTTGGTGCGTTCAAGGAGAAAAGTGATTTTGCATAAAATACCTACGCTTTCAGTTTCAAAAAGTTGTTGGAAATCACATTTCTACGCTTGGACCTACGCTTGGAGGTACGCTTGGGACCTACATTTGAAGCTTAGGCCAACTATGCTTGAACCATAAGTACGGCAAGAATTTGAAGTTTTTTGATGTAGTTTTCCCGTTTCACCCCTGGTTCGATTGGAAGAAGTGCTTGCGACTCAAGACCTCTATATACATGTTTATACACTAATATATATATCAAAAATTAGGGTTTGCATGAAGTTTAGAGTGAAAAGACTGAAAAGGACCTCTCTATACCATTGCCTATATATTTACGATTGTATATCACAAAAAGAAGAGATATATGAGGGGTTGGCAGTTGGTTTTTTAAGACGTTCATTGAGGCTGGTTGAATTTTAGAGGTTCGCTCATTCAGACTTGCTGTTGTTGAGAGCAATATTCAAACCACGAGATCTGGAGAAGAAGACCATGGAGATCGTTTCTACATCAACGATGCAGTTACCTTCTACCATGGCTAACTAATACGGTATCTAGGGTTTTCTTGCAAAACCCTAGCCAAGTAAAGTAGTTTTTTCATTATTTTTAATTGTAATGAGGGGAAACTGTTGACCATACTGTGATGATTGTAGTAGTTCAGAGACCGTACTACTTTGCAATATAAAATTATATATTTATTCTAAATTCTTGTGTTAGATGGAATGGATATATTATTTTGCACAATTATGATTATTCACTATGGGTTGGAAATCAAATTCTTAATCATGGTTTTTTACACAATGGTGGTAATGAAACTTGAAACCCTAGGTTGACACAGGTCGTGCCTTAGCAACTTAATATAGACATGCTTTAGTTTACATTCATATATTAGGAGTATATTAGAGTAATATAATTGGCATCTCCTAGTTAGGTCAGTCATGAGATGTGTTGTCGCAATCCGGTTGATGGTATTCTTTTTTGGGGTCGTATTTAGCTATTTGCGATACGACCTGATTCACAGTTATGGATCGCCCTCGTATAGTTGATACAATGAAGAACTATACTATGCGGTTAGTGGTGGAGTGATGAGAACCCTAGTTTTCTCTCTCATCTGAATCAAAACCAATTTACTTTGCTTTCTAGATAACTGTTAGTTAAAATAGATAATTTGGTCTTTGACCATCCAAACAAACCATTCTCAGAAAAAAATATAATTCAGTGTTTTTGAATTGCTAAAGTGGGCAATCTCAGTCTCTGTGGGATCGATATCCCTTACTCAAGCCATTTGCTATTCTACAATTGATACGTGCGCTTGCGTTGGGTAAAACCTAGAGTACTCAAGGTGTTATTTTTAACCACATATTTTTACACACCTGACGTCGCATCAAGTTTTTGGCGCCGCTACTAGGGACTAAGTATTTTTCATTAGCTTTAGGAATTTATTTACACTGTGTTATTGTAGTGTACTAAAAGTTAGAATTTTTGTGTGATTGATAGATACTCTAAAAAGCATAAAGGGATTTAGTGGAGCAGAAGTTGCGTCGTTGGACCTCTAGTGAGTTTTTGTTTATCTTAATTCTCTGTATAATTTTATCTTTATTTTCTGTTAATATTTAGAATAGTTGTGAAGTAAAAAAAATGGACTTTTTATCGCGAACGATGCACCAATATCCTGTTTTGATCTCAACATTGAATTAGAACCTTTTGATCCTGAGATATAACGGACTTTTTATCGCAAACGTAGCACTATTTAAGAGCGTCATTGTCAGTTAGAAGAAGCGATGGGTGACCAAAGATGCTATCTACCAAGGACACCAGCCACATTTTTAAAAGGATACTATGAACCAGATGCGTATGATTCCTATGCTGATTTCCCAGAAGAAGAAGGTGCGAAGCACTTCGAGATCAAAACGAGCGTTATCAATATGCTTCCAAAATTTTATGGCCTTAGGATAGATGACTCATACCAGCATATTAATGATTTATTAGAGGTTGCCTGGATTGTTAGGTATGATAATTTGTCTAAGAATGATTTGCGAGTGCGTCTATTTCCTTTGTTGTTGAGAGAAAAAGCTAAAAGATGGTATGTCAAATTAGAGAAGACAATAAAAATTGATTGAGAAACCCTTAAATTTGAATTCATAGAGAAGCATTATCCCATAGGAAATACCTTAGAGGCACAAGATGCAATTAAACATTTTAGAGAATTACCTGGTGAGAAGTTCCATGATGTTTGGGAGAGATATAGTGAAATCTTATTTAAGTGTCCTCGCCATAGGTTCGATGAGCAGGATATACCTAAGAATTTTTACATGGGACATGGAGATAAACATAAGAATTTATTAGATGCGGCAACACAATGGGAATTTATTTTGAAGCCAGCAAAAGAACTCTTGGACCTGTTCCACAGTATTAGTGAGAATACAATTCAATATGAATCTGAGTTGAGGTCTAGAGGTGTGCTAGATAGAAGATCTGAGAAAGCTTATGTTGTGAATCATGATGATGTGAGAGATTCAGTGGAGTTGATAGGAGAGAAATTAGAAATATTTGAAAAGCTTCTCTAGAGAAATCATTCCCCTCGAAGAGAAGTGTCAGGGGTAGAAGTCGATTATTCCCACAATGAGTGTCAAGGTGGTGAATTCATTGCTGCCAATGCTAATGGAACATAGAATTACCCAAACAAATTCATACACATCAAATGTCCAAAATTATCCCTCTCTTTCATCTCAAAATTTGAATATAGAATCAGTGTTCCCTCAAGAACAACAATCATATAATTCACAGTCAAGGTTTCAACATAGTCAACAATCATATCAATCCCCATCAACAATCATGGCTCCAAACTCTTAATCAAATCACCAACCCAAACAGTCATCCATTAATTATTAGGCTCTGCAACCATTCAATAATAATTAGGTTGTCCAACCATATAATTATCAAACTCCGCCTCAAGGAAACCAAGCATAAGGATTCAATCCAAATCAAGTTTACTCTCCATATCCTTAAAACCAACTCCAACATCAAAATTCAATTCAAAATCCACCACCGACACCACCTAGCTTTGAAGAAGAGGTGATGAGTGCCCTGAGGGAGCTAAAAAATCAATCTAATAATTCTCAGGTGACTATCCAAACAGTGAACTCTCATTCCCAAGTCCTTGCTCAAATGGTACAACTATAGAATGTTGTGGATAGGATAGATAAAATATTTCCTAGTCAGCCAGTGGCTAACCCAAAGCCACAACAAGCACTGGATTTTGAATCCATTGTTAAGACCCGTCATGAGATAGTCCAAGCGGTCACAATTTTGAGAAGTGGAAAGGAGGTGGAAAATAGGGCTAAGGAGCAGCATGAAGAGAGGCTGAAGAAGCAAAAGGCCCAAGAAGTTCAAAGAAAGGCAGAAGAAGAAGAAGCTCAGAAGAAAGAGGATGAGAAAGTTTAGAAAGATCAACCTCAAGAGGAGGAAGAAGAACAGGATGAGACAATACCAGGAGAGTCTGGTAGGGCATACTATGAAGAGGCAACACCATTCCCTCAACATCTTAGAGAGCCGACCAAAAATGGTAAGAATAAAGAGTCACACAAGTTGGAGACATTCCGATAAGTCAAGATTAATTTGCTTCTCTTAGATGTTATAGACCAAATATTACCCTATGCTATGTTTTTGAATGACCTCTGCACCCAAAAGCGTAAAAGTAGAACAAAGGTCCCGAAGAAGACTTTGTTGACTGAACAAGTTTGATCTTACTGAGTGATACTCCACCTAAGAGGAATTATCCCAGTGCTCCCATTATTTCTTGTGTCATTGGTGATCAAAAGATTAGTAGAGCTCTTCTTGAGCTCGGTACGAGTGTTAATTTATTACCTTACTCAGTCTATCAAGAGTTAGGGTTGGGATAGCTCAATCCTACATCGGTATTGCTTCAATTGGTAGACAAATCAACTAAACAATCGAGGGGAATTCTGGAGGATGTCATTGTTCAAGTGGGTAATTTTTACTATCATGTGGACTTTATTGTGTTAGACATGGATCCTAACCACAAATAAAGGAGACATATCTCTGTTATCTTAGGAATACCATTTTTGGCTATGACAAATTCATGTGTTGATTACAGAACAGGGGTTATGGATATATCTTTTGGGAATCTAGAGATAAGGATGGATGTATTTGATATCAACCATTAATTACCTAAACCAGCCGAGTGTTTTAATATTTATAAGATGGTTGAGGAAGTGGTACCTCAGAGGAGTCGAGTAAGGAATGACTTGGATGTTGTGATTCAAAGGTCGAATGCAAAGTTTGACACGTGGGAGGAGCCAAGAGATTCGCCTGAATCTCCATTTGTGTCACCAAAGACATTGGTGCCCGATAACTTACTTTATAAGATTGGGTTGTATGACGACATCGAAGGTCAAGAGAAGAGCTTAGTGATGAATAAGCAAGATGTGGAGGTTATTAGAGATGATCAATTATCACAAACTTTTAAAGAACCTACTAAGGATGACCCCCCTCTTAAGGACACCTTTCTGGATGAACTAGTGTTAGATATACACATGGTAGAAAAGCTATATGCCTTGGAAGATCCGCGATTGAGAGATAAGTGTGAGGGGATACGGAGTTATGCGTATAAGGATGCTCGAAGATACATAGCTTGAACAAGATTACATCATGCTAAGCATGTTCATCTTAAGTTCCTTGAGCTTGGCCGGAAACAGCAATGTAATCCAAAGTTGAAAGTGTTTCTAGGTAATTTTCGACAAAAATGGGACGGACAACACAGAGTTAGATCAGTTTACCCCGCAGAGAAGTAGGATTTTATGAAAGGTTCGGGATACATGGGTACAGATTGAGATATTATGAAGAGATTGATTTGGGATCGGAATTTATGACAGTAGTCAGTTTAATGGAAAGAGATGAATTAGTGAAGGGAATATTACATAAGGTGTTGAAGGAGGATCCGTTGGACACATTTCCTGTACATGGGGTAAAGTTAGAACATGACAAAGGAGGTATTTTACATAGTGATTATTATTTTATATTTGATGTCATCGATAGTATAATTGTCTACAGGTGAGACCACTGAGGGAGTTACTTCTTACATTTTGTCCTATGAGTAGGAGAAGTGTTGCAGAAAGAAAGGGTGTTGGATAAACCTTTAAGTGGCTCTGTCATGCCGACGATGTTAAACATTGGTCCTAGGCTATGAAATTTAGTTTCTAGCCTCGGTTTGTACAATATGATGTCATTTAATTTATGTAATTTCATTTTCTTTTAGAGACGGTAGACCCTTAAGGCCACGTCTTTGTCTTTATATATATATCTATATAGGATTGTAGGACCTCAAGGCCAAATAAAAAAAAAGTTAATAAACGAAACAATAATAAATAAAGAAGAAGTTAATTTTTTCCATTCCTTGAAAATTTTGTGTGAATTTATGGATATTTTTGAAAACATTTTCCCCTTGATATGATTGTGGGTATTTGTGCTTTGTTTCGTATATCTACAGGTGATCCAAATTAAGTTTGGGGGTGAGATCAAGTGCTTCTGTTAGTCACTAAATAACCCTAGAGGGGGGGTGAATAGGGTGTTCAAAATATTTCTACTCCTTTTCGAATTTGGAACAATATATAATCAATACTCAATTTCTTCAATAGTCAAATGAATAAATTCAATTCAATTTATCTAACAACTAATCACAAGACTAATTAGCATACAAGATATTCAAGTAATATATCATGCAAATGAATGAAATAAGGAGAGAGAGATAGAGAGATTGACACCGTGATTTTTCGAGGTTCGGTAACTCCTACACCTCGGCTCAAGAACCCCTTCTTGAGACTTTTCCCGATCCTTTCACTATGGCCCTTCCTTCACAGGTGGAATGGCAAACCTTTACAACACAAGCCTCTCGAGCTTGTCTCTCAATCAAGAGAACAACCCTCTCTTGAACAATTGGTGGACTTCACTTGTCCGAGATTACAAATTCGTATGTAATCAATAAAATCACTCAAGAACAAAAACACTCAAAACCCAAAGGTTTTTATGGAAGATAAATCAATATAAGCTCAAGTGTTTTTGGTGATTTTATAATAGCTCTAGAAATGTATTCTCAAAGGATATAATCAATGAATGATATTTGGAGAATAAGAAGAGATACTAGAGGTTTTGATTTTCAAAGAAACTTGAAGAAAATCAGATTTTCAAAGCTTGGTTTCAATGGCTTTTGTAGAGAAAATTTATGCAGAATTTTGAGAGCTTTTCTTCCTTTTCTTTCTCTTTTGTTTTTCAATCTCTTAGTCTTCAATGAACACATATCATTATATATATATCAATACATTAGGGTTTTGAAGAATGAATATTGTAATTGAAACACAAGAGCCGTTTGAACACCATTAAGCACAACCCACAAAACATGGAAAATGTTTCCGGAAAAATCTGCAGGTTTTGAGAAGCTTTTAGTCGACTACTTTGATGTTCTAGTCGACTACTTTGAACTTCTAGTTGACTAGATTGGTTCTAGTCGACTACTTCAAGTAGTCTAGTCGACTCAAATGATTTTAGTCGACTAGATGGGTGGTTCTAGTTGACTACTTTGGAGCTTTAGTCAACTACTTCAAAAAATGGATGAAAACTTGATGCTACTGATTGTTTTAGTCGACTACTAGAGAATACAAAGGATTCTTCTAGTCGACTATAACTTGAAAAACATTTAATAAAAATATTTTTCTTTCCGTTTAAGTTCGATAAAGCGTTTTTCTTTCCATTTGAGTTCGGTTCATTTTATACCTGAGCTTATACGATAAAATCGACGCATAAAATTACCTTGTTACAATGATCGCTCCCCGACCTATCTACCCCAAGTCTTGAGTCTTCAACTTTCACCTTCGCCGTTGAATTATTTGATTTTCCATTTTCGCGTTTCAATTTCTTTCACGGCTTTTCGCTTTTATTCAATCTTTCTTTCCGAGCTTGCTTTCTGAGTCGTTTTCTTTCCGTGTTTGTTTTCCGAGTCGTTCACCTGTCTTTTGCTGAAAAGATGAGCTTGATAATTCATTAGTATTAAACACGCTTTAAATGTTTTGTTAATATCAAAATAGGATTTATTTGTCTGAGAATAAATTTCAAGGCCAACAGCTTCAATGATGAATCCAGAATTGAGCTTCAAGGGTAACTGTATCTGTTCTCATACTTTATTTTTAACCATGGGGACATGGTCTCATCTAAGTTTGGGGGTAAGGGTATAGAATTACAAGGAATGGAAAAGTTTCGGAAAATTTAGAAAATTTAAAATTTTGGAGCAATCATTTGTTTTCATGCATGAGTGTTTTTCATTACAAGTTGATTGAGTTTATGTTTATGATGCATGATTAGAATGTAATTTAATATTCCCATTCATGAGAGTAATGGTTAGATCAAGTTAGTGAAGTGATGTGGTTTTACATGGGTGAGTAAAATTGAAATTAAGAAACACGACCTTGACCTAAAAGCACAAGCA